>CABEEJ010000512.1:54368-186932 GCA_901482245.1 Timema douglasi
GGAAGGCGCATAAAATATGGATACGGGAATCTGGTTTTATATTTTCTGCTAGCTATGGTGATATATAGTTTAACTCTTTACAAGCAAAACTCGTAGAGACTAGTAGAAGTACCCAGCGCCGCGTAATAAATTGCGTGGTTACTCCAGGAAAAACTTTTCTTCGCTTGGAAAAAAAAACTCGTCATTTTGGTTCTTCTGACCAAGTTTTTAATAAATTAATAAAAAACTAATCAAAAATTTAAAATTCAAGCTTTGAAGTGCACATGTTTGTGTACAGGGGCTACTAATTTTAAAGTTCTAGCCATGTGTTTGCAGTAGATATAGCACAATGCTCATGACAAACAGATAAACTCTTCTTTTAATAATATAGATGGTAATAACTAGCTACCTCCGATGACCGGCAATGAGAAGAGATGAGTTAACAATCAACCATCTTGGTCTTTATATAGGAAAGTAAAATTGTTCTAGTTTATTTTAACTAATTACTGTACAGTAAATTTTCTGCCCTGTCTTAATCTGAACATCTGTGAACATGTCCTTTCGTAAAGTGATATTTTAATAGACTGTGTTTATTTTTTCAGACAAAACAAAGGAAGTGGAACCAACTACCGATAGGACCACCTACGCACCGACCACCCCGACAATACCCACCCCTGCACCCACCCCTACCGGAGAGTGTGTTCTACCAGTTCCGCCAGCCACTGACCTCCAAGTTGATGGAGTCAGATTTGGTTAGTAGTGAATAGACATTGACGACGTTAAAAGCTGACAAATATGCACTCTGAGTGACATTTTTTTAGGTATAAATGTGTATGGTAAACTTGTTTGCGTGTAATAACTTTTTTTTGTGCTGTCATGTTTTTCATATTTTTCCCCATTTAATTTCAATTTAAACCCTTTTACCAACACTGAAATTTAAAAAAAAAACTGACATAAATATTAATCTTGCAGTTAAGTCAATTCTCTGCTCGGGTAAGCTACATCAAAACTATATTATATTCCTTACTCAATGTTCTTTCTATGTGATTCTCGTACACTGAACCACCCTCGGGAGCAACCGCCTGTAAAATTTTTTAAGTTTTAAGAATGCTGAGGCTAGCTACAAAACTTAAGTACTTAGTGTGTAAGGTTGTCATTAAAGTCAAATATCATTATTATTATTATATTTTCCACTACCGGCTGGCTTGGCCTGTCAAAGCTTCATATGCCCTATAAACAAACTTGAGACTAGAACAGGCACAAAATTCCCCAGACGTTAATTTATCAATGTTAAAGGGTAAACCTACATTTCACCAACGATAAATTTTTCGGTCATGCTGAGATTTAAACCCGGGACCATTGGCTCAGTGGACAGAGACGCTACCTATTAAGCTAAGGTGTCGGATTATTAATAAAAAATTATTTTATCAAAAATTATTTTTTATTGTTGTTTATAATAAAATATATGTGACAAACCAAATATAATTTGTCAGTGGCACCAAGCCTTAAACAACTTATTTTTAAAATTTAATTCAAAATATTTTCCCTTTAACTTAAACTGTACATTTAAAGGAAGATATATCAGCAAGGCCTATAGACTTACCAGGAAACTGTAGGCCTTAAATTTCATAATTAAAACCCAACAAAACACATAATTATTAAATTTTCAGGGTACCAGTCCCCTTATTCCTATTATGTTGAAGAAGGGAATTGATGTACGCCAAAAATTTCATAGTTATGTGTTTTGTTGTGTTTTAGCTATGGAATGTGAGGCCTACAGTTTTGTGTCAAGTGTGTAGTCCTTGCCCTTCTATCCTCCTTTCAATATTTAACTCAATTTAGCCATTTTGCGCCATTTTTCCTTTGTTTGAAAAGATTTGAGGATTTAAAGAGGGATTCGAAATTCAAAAGAAAATTTAAGATTCAGATTCAACAAATATAGGATTCAACCCATCTCTACTTTTATTACATAGATATTTCTATTTCTCATGTTTGTTTTTATAGGTACTATATTTAACAGTAGACACGAGTATCACAACATTACAGCTCAGAAGTTCAAGCACAGATACAGCTTGTCACTGGAGTTCAAGACTGTTTCCGAGGAGGGAGTGCTTTTCTATGCTGCGGGTAGCAAACACAGAGATTTTGTCACTCTCTTCTTGAAGGAAGGCCAGGTATCCATTCACTAATCAATATAAACTCTTATAATGGACACCCAAAACTGTGATTACTCTTAATTACAATTCATCTCTATAAGGAAAACCTCTTTTCGGTTTATTAGGTAATTTTATTATATTTGGAAGAAGGTACAGGAAAGGTGGATAGAAATATATAATAGGGACAAACACAATATGGTTTTTACAATGAAAAGAACACAGTTCACACTTTATATTGCTGCCATTGGACAAAGAGGTTATGGTTGCCTCTTGAAAAAAATCGATCGTTACCGCCCAATCCCTCGACCTAGATTTCATTCTATCAGAACTAATCAGGGAGGAGTGTGAAACACGTGATGCAACTTACTAAAAAAAAAAAAATTACAAACGGGAGAAAATGGAAATATATAAAGAATGATAGGACACATAAAATGAAACAAATAAAAGGACTAACATAAAGAACAAACACAGGAAAAGGACATTGGATGTGAATATATAATATATATCTTTTATAGGTTTCCATCCAACTTTCCTGTACCTTCTTCCAAATATAACACAATTCCTTTATACATCATGATCTTCTATAACTCGGTTGCTGCATTTCAGAAATACATCTCATTACATTAGTCAAATAGGAAAATTTATGTTAGGGGATAGTAGATACTGACCAGATCTGTAAAAAAAAATCTTTTTTCGTTTATATTTTAATGTATTTTATGGTTCAGTTTTGTTATTTATTAACTATAAAGTACTTGTTTTGGTGGCTGTATGGTCTAAAGCTTCACTCTCAAATTAGACTAGACTGCTGATGATGGGGAGATCGACGTTTGAATCCCAACCATGTGTAATGAGGGTGCTTTTCCCAAAATGGATTTCCATTACCCTTCTATACATTCTATGGTACTCATCCTTTATCCGTTAGCATGATTAGTACATATGTGTATTCCCAAATGTGAAATAAAACACGATGCTAAAAAATTAATCAATGTTTATAAAAAAAAGTTAAATGAGTTATACGCTTTGAATAAAACACGATAAAATACTAAAATATTTAATATTTGGTATTTGAAGGTAAAATGAAGATTTATAATTGTAAAATAGTAGATTTGACTTGTTATCTCTCTTTTTTTTGATGAAATAAAAAAATAAAGTTTAATTTTGCTTCCAAACCTTTTGCGGCTGGTGTTTAAATTAAAGCTAATGTTTTGGGCTTGAGCCACCTTAAAGAAACAGTAGCAGCCTCTGACATTTCATCAACCACATCACATTGTGGTTTACTCAGTAAAAATTTCGGAAAATACTATTTTTTTAACACAGGTTCAAGCGTTGAAAAACTTTGATTTTATTAAAACATTGTTTAAGTTGATACAACAGTCTCCTCCCTCTTTGACAGGTGCACTACAGCTTCAACTGCGGGTCTGGCCCCATGAGGTTGATGAGCCCTGGTAAATATAACGATGGTCAGTGGCACACAGTGGTATTCTTCCGAAACCACACACTCGGTAAACTGACCATAGACAACCTGCTCGTGGCGGACGGGACCTCCAAAGGAAGCACCAAAACTCTAGATCTTCTCACACCGTTCTTCCTCGGTAGCGTCAAACCGCAGTTCAGCGACTCTGCTAAAATCAACATGATGGCGAGTATTCGTAGTATCTCTTCAAATACAATTAAAGAGGGAAAGAATAAATTAAGTCATTTTTAGTGTTTGTGTAACTATTTTTTTTTATCTAACACTAAACTTTACAATGATGAGTTATTTTGTAGCTCAAATATTTGCAGAGAAAATTATCAAAATTGGACACTTCTGCTTAAGTTAAGTAGGTACCCTCAAAGTAAATTTCATGGGAAAACAATAAATGCCATTTTGTTTGTAATGTTAAAGTGCCTAGATACAAACTTTAATTCAAATAGTTAAAGTGTATTTTGATAAAATTAGTTTTTATCTTTTTGCCTTTCAGTAGACTACCCTTAATTTTCAGGTTGGATATCTAATTCCAAAAACTGCTTGAGGGAACCTTATAAAATCCCAGGTACCAAGTTTTAGCCCAATTGGTAAAATGGTTTCGGCTCTAAGATTACAAATTTAAAACTAGTAGTTATGTTTACAGTAGACCTCACTCTGCCTATACTTTAAAGTTACAGAATCTTATCGTGACAGTATTGGAAATTTTCCTCTGGATCTCAAGATTTCTCCTATAATTTCTCCTTAGATTTGAAGTCGATATTTCTTCTTAGCGATTAAGTTAGAAAATATTATTAATACTATGTTCAATAAGATGTTTCATATATATATATATATATATATATATTTAAAAAAAATAATAAAATTAAGAGTGTGTTTGTTTGTCTGTCTGTCATGAGCATTGGATGATACATACCACATGCAGAAGGCTAAAAAAAAAAAAAATTAGCAACCCCTATGTACAAACCTGTGAACCCTGAAACTGGAATTTTAACTTTTTGACTAGATTTTATTAATTTATTAAAAGATTGGTCAGAAGAAATATATTTTTTAATGTTTATTTGAAGCAAAGAAAAGCTTTGCTTGGGGTAACCAAGCAATTATTCATTGCGTGGTTATCCTGGGTACTTCTGCTAGTGTGTGTATGTATGTGTGTATATATATAAAAAATAACAGTTTTTCACACTGTTTAATGTGTCAATCTCACAATATATAAATATATATAAATGTTCCTGCCAAATTTAGTTAAAATTGTTCCACACAATAGTTATGAAACATACAGACAAATGAAATGCCTAATGGCCAAGTTAAATATCAGGTCCTTGTCCCACTCAGTCAATAATTATCATGTTATGACATCAAACAAATATTGAGTTTTTCCCAGAATCATAGAAATGCACCAACCTTTGAAAAAAACAAGTATTCCAATGTTTGCAGGGCATCAATGGAACGTTCGAGGGTTGTGTTCGTAACTTCTTGATGAACGGGAAGCCCTTGGGAGATCCGGACGTGTCCTACGGAGTCGTCCCGTGCTCGGATAAAGTGGAACAAGGAGTCTACTTTTCTGAAAAGGGCGGATTCATCAAAGTTTGTGAGTAATTGTGAAAAGAGCTTCAGAGACAATGGTGACCTCTGCCGTAGCTGTGATGGCTGAAATATAGATTCCTCACCCTTGTCTATCCTTTGTTAAAATCGCTGCACGTGAGTTTAGTAAGTTCAGAATTTAATCCAATAAAGAGGGAATAATCTGTTTATTTATATATTACTGCATTTTCTAAAAAAATATATATATAAAAGAGTATTTTGTGAGAAAATTGAAACGGAACTGAAGCTTTGAGCATAATTTTACTAGTGCATTAACTGTCTTGATAATTCAAATTATGTGCTTCATACAACATAATATCCCCACTTATTTAAAGATTAGATAGTTTAACATTGAAGAGGCCTAATAGTTAAATGACTATACATTACAATAATGGAAATTTACATAAATAAGGGGAAAAAAACTCCATGGCATCAGCACACAAGCGAGCTATACTGACCGAGTGGCCACTGCATGTTGGCAAAGATAGTGCCAACATTTGCAGATAGAGTGTGACATGTGGTCAGCACAACGAACCCTTTGACCACTTATCTCACTTTTCTAGACTAGAACCACTACTTCTTTATTCAAGTTGCTCCTAATTTCCCTCACAAGGTAGAGTTGACTCCGTTCCAGACCCACTGCTTCAAGAAAAATCTAAAAGCACTGAGGATTGAACCTGGAACCTCTGGACCCTTAGCCAGGAACTCTAATCACTAAGCCACAGAGGGGTTCATTGATAAAAATGAGGAAAGATAAAAACTAATTGAATGAAATTGGGGGAAGAAAGCCCACCTAGGCAAAAGAAGTAAAAAATTGAGGAATAATCCAATGCACAAATTTGACGTCTTCTTACTTTCTGTCTTCTATAGTAGAAAAAGTCACACACACTTTGAAAAACAAGAAAAGTTCTCATACTTTGGTATTATTTCTTTATTTTTTTATATATACAAAAACACTAACATTTAACTCAAACTCAAATTTTCTAATTTACTTGAACAGCCTTGCCAATGTCTCTCCCTACCTGTGAGCCTTAACCCTCCATACTTTTTATTGAACACCAATCACAAGGTATTAGAGGAGTTCCAAGTCCACTTTTTCAATTTGAAGCAAACTTGAATCAAATATATGGAATATTCTCGAAACAGAATTGAGGTTTAAATGTCTTTTATTAGTTATTTTTTGCTTGAAGAAATATTATATTGTGGCTATTTTTGAATAGCAATAACTTTGTGCAATAAAATCGCTTTTAAAATGTTTTAATGTACAATTTCTTGTAATATTTCATTTTAATCTGATAAATCAAGTTACCATCACGACTTATAATTGAATTATTTCTAGAACAATTGGACATAAGTTGAATGTTTTAGCTGTAATACTTTCATTAACAGAACTTTGTAAGTGTCAAAGCTGGAATATTTTTGAAGCAAAGTCAAAGCTGATATTTGTTTCAAAGCCAAGTCAAAGTTTCGATCACACTTACAAGGTATATCTAGGCCCTAATGACCTCACTGTGTTGATGGGCCTATAAACAATAATAATAATAATAATAATAAATAATAATAAAAGGTATGTAACTCTTCCTTTGCACAAATCCAGGTATAGTTATCTCTAAATTCTATCTTACTCATCCTATACCTCTTTAGCATAGTTATAGTGCGAAATGGTGGTAAGAGTTGGCGGAAAAAACAACTATTATAATATAGCCTTAAGTTATCTATTTAATGAAAACCTCGTTTCACTTTGTGAGGTATTTTGTTATATTACATATTTGGAAGATTGTATAGAAAAGGTGGATGGAAAACATATAAATTGGAATGAACACAATATGGTTCTTATAATGAAAAGAAGAACACAATTCACACTTTACATTGCCACCGATGATTAAAGAGATAATGGCTACCTCTTGAAGAAAATTGATTGTTACCACTCAATCTCCCGACTTAGGTTTATCTCTATCGGAGCTCATCAAGAGGGAGTGTGAAACGCTCAACGCAACTTCCTAAAAGAGGAAGCCAAAAAACAAAAGGGAAAAAAAAGGAAATTAGTAGAGAATGATATGATAATTAGATAGAAACACATAAAAAGAACAAATAACATAAAGAATAAACACGGGAAATGGACATTGGATACAAATACGAGTATATATTATATATCTTTAAAGAATTCTTCATTTAACTTTTTAAGGTATTTCGTTAAATTATTTATTTGGAGGAAGGTAGAGAATATTGCATTGCATGTTTCACACTCCCATCAGATGATTTCTGATAGAATGTAGCCTAGGTTGGGGAATTGGACAGTATTGATAGATTTTTTTAAAAGAGGAAGTCATCACCCCTTTGTTAATTGGCAGCATTGTAAAGTGTGAGATGTGTTTTTCTTTTCATTGTAAAAGCCATATTGTGTTCATTACCTTTTATATGTTTACTAGCCACCGTTCCTCTATCATCTTCCAAATATGTAATATAACAAAATAGCCTAAAGTTAGAATGACTGCAGTGCAGTGTTAGTAAATGCTAAATATATATTTGAAAAACGGTCTAGGAAAGCAAATGCTAAATATATTATTTACTCTGTCACCTTTTAGATAGCAGGTTCACTGTCGGGCTGAATATCATCATCTCGATGGATATAAAACCTCGCAACATCTCGGGAATACTTCTCTCGGTCCACGGAAAGCGGGACTACCTCATCCTGCAGATGGTGAACGGGGTCATCAAGTTCACAGTGGACAATGGCAAGGGCGCCATCTCTGCTTCGTTCAAACCCCCACACGAGTACTACTTTTGTGATGGGAAATGGCACAACATTCAAGGTGAGGACACTTATTAAGGGCTCATCATAATAGGTTGAGAGGTTAGGTAGACATAATACAGCCCTGGTTGAATTTCGGGCGATGCCTAAGACTATTTAGTGTTTGTGGTAGATGTGTTGGCAC
Organism: Timema douglasi; assembly: GCA_901482245.1. NCBI lineage: Eukaryota > Metazoa > Arthropoda > Insecta > Phasmatodea > Timematidae > Timema > Timema douglasi. The sequence goes on from CABEEJ010000512.1 coordinate 62,489, forward strand.
AGATGACGTGTTTGACATAAACTGAATTACACAATACATTTAAGATAATAAATGGTATGGTTTACTGATTCACAAATATTCATTCAAATATATGTCTGACAGAGAGATCAGGGTTCGAATCTTGATCAGGTGTACTAAGGGTTTTTTCCTATATGGTTTATCACTCTCCCCTCCTTGTGAAAATGCGGGTACATTTGCTTTAAATCCAAACTTCCTCATCTGCAACGCATTAGTGTAATGACTAACCAGACGTTATCATCAAAACAAAGAAGAGGGGAAGGGGATGGGGTCATAAAATAATAATAGTGTAATATGTTTCTATCTTTATAATACTAAAGTGAGTTGGATATCTATGAAAACTATAGTGCAGTAAATTATACTTAAACAGTATTTATTTCTAGGTTGCTCTCCACTATTACCAAGTCTCTTTATTGTTTTTTGTTTAATATAAATTTATAAGTATGGTAAATTCAGTTTTATTACAAAGTTGTTTTCCCATAAAATAATCAAGTTTTCAAGTATTCACACACGCCTTACCCCTACTAAATATTGAGTATTTTACACCATGGTATCCTACAATAATCAGCTCTCTCAAGCAAGAAAATGTTCAATAAACATTCATTTCCATCCCACAGCATTGAAAACAAAGAATGTTGTGACGCTGTCTGTGGACAAGATATCGGTGGAGCCTCGTATTGGTATCCCTGGTTCGTCGTCGACAGAGACCCGCAACCCCCTGTTCATCGGGGGCCATCCCCGCAGACTCGACCGCAGATCACCGCGAGGTCTGGAGACCAAACAACAATATACAGGGTGTATCACCAACGTATATATTAACGATAAATCAGAGCTGCTTCCTAGCATACAAGCTGTCGGAAACGTCACCAGTAGTGTCTGCCCTACTATTTAAATAATGTTTTTTTAGTACATTTTTTACTTTATCTTTTAGGGGTTGATGCATTGTTTGGGATGGAGGTGCACACTTTTAAATATGTAGTCAACTAAATGTGTATGAATGTAGTAAAACCCCATCCATTCAAACTAATATAGTAGTATGAATCTTTGGAGAGTCGGGTTTGCTTATATAAGTGAAAATCAAATTTACTGACATTACAACCTCAATTATGTTAGCATTTTTCTTCTCTTTTTAAAACGTAATCATGTGGTTCTTCTGGTGAGGTTAAATATGAAACGACTGCAGGGGGTAATTAGAGAAATGAACGTAAAATAGTACATCTTACTCTCTTTTTAGTTTGGGGCCAACTTCGTTATTACCCTAAAAAAAACTTATTTACTATTTACGCTACTCTTATTCCTCCCTTTAAAAATACAGGGCAAAATGACTGCCAGAAAATGTTTTTTGAACAGCTAATAGAGACCACGGACGTCAACTATTATTTACCAATGACTTTTCACAGCATCACATATTTTATGATGTTTTGCTGCGCACCTCCAAAAGTTTCATATATGACCTCATCAGCGATATTTTTCAGAGCTTAGAACATTTTAAAGCCCTATAAATAAATGCGTGACTGAAGCTATCACTAATTCAAACTTTTTTGTTTGTTTTGTTTTGAAACTGTGTGTGCCATAATACATATTAGCCTATCATAAACATGTAGCACTTAATGTCCCTTGGTTATTTCTTTAGAACAAAATAAAAATTATTAAAAAATAAATGCACTTCAAATTCATTTTATTTATGTGTGCACTTTCTAAATATATTTACTAAAGCCTTTTTTAGGTTTAAAATGAAACAAAATTTAAAATTGATTATAATGTTTAAAGAAAAATAATTCATTTTGATTAGATAATAAAAATTACATCTTATTTTAGTTTGTATTTTGTGCCAATAAATATTGTTTTATACTTACTACTTATATGTAATCAATTTTGTATTTAGTCTCAAATAAATAAGTAGACCAGAAATTTAGAGATGTGATTTCATTTTAATATTATTGTAAACATAAAAGAAGACGAATAAATACAAATTGGCCTTTATAATGAAAAGAGGAATGTTTATAACTATTAAGGATGTGCAAGAACACCTTTTACATTTCGAGATGATATTGAGATAAGAACATGAAAAAAATATAGACACATGAGAATGAGCTAAGTAAGCGTCTTTTGAAAGTAAAAGGATGTAAATTTAAATATAACTCATACGCACACATTTTAAATGCATTTATTAAAATAACAATAGTTGCAATGTATAACATTTATAATTTAATTTTTTACTGAAAGGCCTCTAATATCAAAGTTTGATATTGAGAAATGATATTTATACCTATGACCAATACATTTATTAATGAAGGCTATTTTTGTGTCTTGACAGTATTATTAGAAATTCATTTTTAACTTTTGAGATGAGAAAGAGATTTTTTTTTCTAATTTAAATCGAGATATGTTTGTGTTTCACACATCCATAATAATTACCACTGCTACTAGTAGACAACACGGAGTTGATTATTCATGCTTAACATATAAAATATCAACATACTTCCGAATGCTCTCCACTTCGAACTAAGATTCACCTGACAATGTTATCAGGACATTTTTTAAAGCATTCAACAAATCATTGTTCAAGCTCAATAGTGTACCAACTCAAAAACGAGAAATTTTAGATAAACCCAAATTATATTTCAATTTATTGCAACCCGCTTTGTTGGCCGAATGGTCTAAGGTGTCACTCTCGTTTTTAGACTGGTCTGATGATGATAACGAGATCAGGATTTGAATCTTAATTGGGTCTACCGAAGGAGTTTTCCTATATTGTTTCCCACTCTCCTTCCATGAAAATGCAGGTATATTACCTCTAAATTTCTTCCTTCCTTATCCCTAACATATTAAAGTAATTATTATATATGCATATTACCTGAACAGGTATCAATATGGGGTGATAAGAAATAAAAGTTAACTATACTTTTTTTTTAAGTTTATTTTCAGAACTAATAACACAGAAACAAAAGTGTTTATGAAAGAAGATATAGTTTCCTCCTAGGGTAAAGTTAAAGAAAATTCAAGGTTAGTTTCTTGCAGTTTTTTTATAAAAAATAAATTGTGTGAAAAATCAAATATTTCTTTGGTGGATTAGTTAATTTTAATTTTCTACATATAGCAATATTAACAGTTCTTGAATACTTGTCATGAGCATAAAGACATTTGAACAAAAACGTTTCAAATAAGAAAAATGTCTTGGTCAAATTCGGCAATGTCAAATTATTGAAAAGGAGCAGAGGGGTTCATTCTATAATATTATAACCCTACACTTCAGCGTATGAATAAAGTTTTGTTTAAAATCATATGACTTTTTTAAATAAGCAAAATAAAATTACGATTATGAAATTAAAATGGAACATTTTCTATCAAAAGAGAGTGTTTTATGTTGAATAATTCAACCATATATTCATCACGGCACAGTGTGTTTGTCCAAAGTCAATACAATGATCCTGTAACTACCAAATTCAATCTCCTTAATGGTTCCTGAGTTGCTGGGAGTGTGAGCTGATGGGTGGGTGGGGGTAGTGGGCGTGGGAAGGAAGGTGTGTGTGTGTGACTGACTGAGCATTATGTCGCCAGTCTATATCAGTTAGGTTTAAATCAAATTGCACTGTGATTTGTCGCTTGCTATATTGATCAAAGATGAAGTGAAACATACACTGATTGAGGCTGGAATGATTATTTAAATTAGTTGAAAGATGAAAGCTGAACATGGGAATCTAAGTCAGGAACCGTAACCTAGGGTGCCAGTGCTCTAATTCAGAGCTATCCAATATTTTCTCCATGCTCGGGTTCATTCTTCACTCACAGTTTTAGTTTAGCCTGTGATAGACGTGTAGAATTCATCGGCTACTTGGAGGTATCATTTAAAACCCCAACTACCGGCGACTTAGTAGTCTTCTTAAAACTATGAATGGAGAATGACTTTGAGCACAAGGAAAATCCTGGATAACTTAGTGGTGGAGTATCGGCGCGCCAAGCCAAGGGTTCCGGGTTCAATCCCAACACCCAGGTTTAATCTTTCAACTAAATGAAATAAACTCTAGGTCAAATAAACAGATCAATAAAATGCGTGATCTAGCTGGGTGTCTAGGCCTACTTCTCATACATTCCCTCTTCCTATTTTCTTAGAACTGTTTCTTACTTCCCGTTTAGGTTAAGTACGCTCTTAACTTAGTTAATATGTAATATAATCTCAGGAAAAAAGGTATATTTCAAATGTCCACATATTGGCATATTGCCTATGTAAGCCTTCATACATTATTGAATTAAACTCGCACAGTAGAGATCTAAATTCAGATCTAAATTCAGAACTAAATCATTATCTCACATCTATACAGCGCTGTTATTATATAACATTTTCAGTGCTTTTTTTTAACAATAATATTATATAGATATATGGTGCTTTTTATGGCCTCTTCAAAAAAATTGATCTTATAAATAAATTTAATTTAATGAAAAATGTGGCTACTTTCTAGAATTTTGTTGGTAGCAGCCATTGCCGTAGATGTAAGAGGGAAAAGGAATGAGATTGGTGCGGTAGTTACGAATTTTATTATCGATCTTATTCAGTTGCAAAAATGGGTAAAAATTGTGTTGATTGAATGTCATAAAGAGGGTAAGTATGTCTTTAGAATATTTTAATACGGATGTATTTCAATAGATGAATTTGAACAGGCACATGCCTTTCAAGGAGATTTTTTGCTATCCTGAGATTAAAATAAAAGACATTCAAGTACAGGAGGGATTACTGTAATCACGAGAAGCAGAATAATTTATTTAATGTGAAAAGCAAAATCAATGTCTGCTATGTACGTGTTTGAATAAACAAACTCTTCAGATCCGGATGGACACTGCAGTATTTTCCAAAAACCTTTTGCCAGTTGCTTACCATTTTACAAGGTCATTATCTGACCAAAATACTCCTTCCAGCTCGATAAAAAAAGAAAGCATATATCTGCAATCTTGTAAAGTACAAACAGACATTAAAGAGTTAAATAAAGTTTTCATGGCATGTTAAACGAAGTCGTGACAGAAGGAAATAAAGACTTATAAAATGTCATGACATTGCATCAAAATATATTTGATGTTAAGTATAATTCAGGGTTATATTGTGTACACCTAGTTTACCCTAACAGGTAGCAGTCTTATCTTGACGAATGATACTATATCCCTATCTTATAAGATTCCCCATAGTGAAATGAAGCAAGGTAAGCTTTCTTCCTTAAATGATAAATAAAGGGTACCTCTAGTACATAGTATCTTCGTCACACATTTAAAAGTGTATAAATATTAGTTATTTTAGATTATTTTTCTTACGTGTTATTAATATTTTAAAAAGTTCAAAAGGATTTCATGTTTTTATGCTCTACAGGTTTAAGTGAATTTTGAATTATTAACTTAGCCATTAAAATAATATTAATATTTATAGTATTACAGACTACATTATTGACCAGTGAACACCATTTTACTATCTAAGACAAGTATGTTGTTAGATTAGTAATGGAAATCGCAATTGATATAACAGGTATTTACAGAATTTTGGATCATTGTTAAAGAGCCATTGCCCTTCTTATCTAGTTGTGACAGACAGATGACAAGACAAAAAATAAAATGTAGCTGTATTAACTTTTCTAAAGTGTGGAGAGCGCCTCATTGTGTACTCTTATTTTGAGGTGTGAGACTAGTTATGGTAGAATATGGAGATGTAAAAATGTCCATAGGTAGTCAAAACAGATGTAAAGCCTGGTACACACAATACAACTTATTATACAAAAAGTTACGCAAGAAATTGTAACCTTAAAATGGCATTGTGTGAACACCAAAAATTGTACAAGATCTTCTTTGCACAACTTATTGTACACAATCTCAGGAGATAAAACACATCCTATTTTGGTAATTTTTACTGTAGAACTTTTGGATTGTTAAAAGTGGATAATCCTGTCTGCCAGATGTGAACTTATAGTTCCCATTACCTGAGCTAAGAGTTGTTGCACGTGGCTGTCGGGAATGCTCTGAGTACTCTGGTTGTTGTAACATGAGGAACTGGTTTATCCAGATTCTTGTAGATTGTATCAAAATTGTGATTGTCCATGCCATGTGTATTCTTAGAGGTCCTGTTGTGAGTCTCATGCATTCAGCTCCACGAAAATTACATTGAAATTGGTGGATTAAATTGGATGTATTGCAGTCATAATGGCCTCGGATGGGGTGTCGCACCTTCATGTTCTTACTATTGAAGGTCTTGCTGGGTGGGTGGATCTTACAGGTATCGCAGCGTTGTTTCACATACAGGTTGCTGTGTTGAGTAAGGTGAAAGTTTTGTTGGAGTCGGGCAATTTTGGGTGTACTAGAAGATTGTGAAGATTAGATGTCCGTTTGAATGAGATTCTTGGAGGAGAGCTGAGAAGGTTTTGTGAAAGAAATTAGAACGTTGTAACCATTATTAAGTATAGTGTTGATTCTTTGCCATCTAAGATGGTATCTTGTAGTGGAAGGAATGTCATCAGAAAGTTGTCTGTGACGTGTTGAGTCCTTTGAGAGGACTCTTAGATTTGGTTATCAATGAGAGTTGAAGGGCACCCTCCTTCTTGAAAAACCGAAGAAATGTTATTGCAATACTGAGTAAACTCAGCAATGTCTGAACATAAGTGTTTGGCCCTAATGGCCAAGCTGTAGGGGAGACTTCTTCGTGCAAGAAAGGTGAGTACTGCAGTAGTGGAAGTGTTGTTGGTGGTTGGTAGGTTTTATGTGAACTGTCGTGTGAATTGTAATGTTCTCACTGAAGATCATATTTGTTAGTTTTTGGGCGCTTAGCAAGCTAAATATTATAATTTCCCACTATTACATTTATTGAACTCCAAATCCCTTTTGCATCATTCACTTTAAATCGTGGATTTGAATCAAAAATATTTAAGCTTGTTTAGCAATGCTTTAATTTTTTCCCCCTTTAATGATTTTGATCACAACATGTATGCAGAAATGTAATATTTTGAAAATAATACTAAATTTAAATTAATTATTTACAGTTGCCCCCATCAGTGGTCACGTAGTATAAGGTCATATTGCGTTAGAATGAACTTCTGAGTGGGATCTAAAGGTTCAACTCCCTTTTGGGTGTACTGAGGTGTTTTTTAATACATGGTTTCCACCTCTACCTTTATGTAAATGCAGATACAATTACTCTAAGCTCAACCTTCCTCATCCGTATCTCATTAGTGTGAGTTTGCGTATAGCCCAAATGGATAATAAAATGCTGTGAGTTAAAAAATTAATTGGAGTCGTAATACTTGACCAGCATCGTAGAATGCCTTCAGTTGTTTATATGAATTTCAGAAGGCTTCAGAGAATCAAGTCGGTTGAAGAAGCAAATAAGTGGTATAGCTTTCATCAAATCCGTGTATGGATATTCCGACATTGTCTCTGCGCTGAACAACGAGAGTTCACTATCCAGCCTCCCAGTTATTGTGATGCCATCTTGTCCACTCACAAATAGCTTCCTCAGAAAGGTAAATGTGAGCCAAATTTTGTGTTAGTGGAAAGAGAAGGTAAACAAATATACAAACATAAATTTGTGACCAGTCATCAAATACCATTTTGACACTGAATTATTGCTACCGAATAACTGGTTTGTATCCAAGTTCTTTTGAAAATGTGTCTAAAAGATATCAATAAATTTGGGATTGGACCCTCAAATCGGCGAATCCTAAAGGAAGTTTGATATTCTAGGATTAAGAAAATATTGCCTTCGAAATTCTAGAAACTATTGTGTGTTTACTTCTTCTCATTATTTGTTGTTATATGCATGACACAAATTTGTTTGAATTGAAAAAGACATGTTTTACTGGTAAGGCAGCTCATTAATTGTGGCCGAGATTTGTACAATTTTGCAATGAAACACTTTTATAAAATATTTAGTGTCCAAAGTTATATACATATGCACAATATAATTTTTTTTTTTCGACATGAATAATTTTTTAAATACAATATTGAAATTTTTATTTGGTTTCAGGAATATTTCATATATTCGATTAGACTTTGTTTTGAATAAAAAAGTGGATATTGCATAAACCCTATGATAAACAAATATTACATGCATAAAGGCATCTTCTGGAATCAAACTATGATCCTTTAGTTCTGGTTCCCTTACCACACATTTACCAAGCAGGCCTAGTAATAAAGTTCTTTGGTGTATTTGTCTGGGTAGTTTTAATCCACGTACTGATTATAATTCTTTTTTGGCATGTTAGTTTATTTTATAAACTCCTTTCATTACAGGCTTGCCAACCTAGAGTAATGAACAAGTTGTTTTCCTGGTGGTTTATTTTATATGACAAACAATTGATGGATGACCACAATACAGTTACCAACAGTACAATCAGGAAACCATCAGCAAAAACTCTATCTAAATTCAAGGTATTATCGTGATAATTTCATATATCTGTATAATTTAAGGTGATTTTACATTCTCAAAAACTACCAAAAATGTCGTCATCAGTATAAATTTGCAGTTTTATTTGAATAGAGAGATTTATTATCTTATTGTTATTTGCTAGGCACTTAGCACAGTACAATTCATTTTTCATAAGAAGGGCATAAGCTAAACAGATAAAAAAGTTAATAGATCAGCTTTCATATATTCAGTAAATGTCACATCTAATATATATAATCAATTACTATTAAATAACAATAATATAAACAAATGTTAGTTAGTATTTTCTAAAAGGCCCTTCCTATGACAATTGCACTATAAGTTACCAGGGTTTGGCTACTTTTGATCATACAGTAGTACCTGGCGTTACCTGGGCTAATACTTTTCTTTGTTTCAAACAGACAGAAATAATTTTTTTTTCAACCCAGTTTTTAATAAAATTTAAAAAATCTAATCTAAAAAATTTGAAATTCCAACTTTGAGGTACACGTGTTTGTACCACACTATTATATTTGTTAACTACAAAATTAATATATCTACATCTAACTATAATATCCTTTAAATTAAAAATGAAACCTGGACATGAGAATCGAAACAGGGATCTTTGGATTAATAAACCAATGCTTTTAGCACTGAGCTATCCAGGAGTCGTCCATCACAGACTCTGCCTTAAAATATGGTTGAAGAACGACCCCAGGCATGGGAGGACTCCTGGATAGCTCAGTGGTATGAGTATTGGAATACTAAGCCAACATTTCTGGGTTTGATTCTTATGTCGAGGTTTCATTTTTAAATTTAAAAAATATAGCTGTTAATATTTAAAGTGGAACAAAAAACATTTTATTAAAAAAAAGGCATTTTTAGATGACTTGTATATCTTGAATGTGTAAGGAAAGTATTGCATGTGTATTTATTAAATGTGTGTATCCTATCCTTGATGAATAGACAACCGGAAATAACAATAGACCTTTTTTAATTTGATATGGAACCAAGGTCATCTATATTTATTTCTATAAAATTTGAATTGTTCCCAAAAATTACAGACGATTGCGTTAGGCGGTGACATCAACATAGTGACACTCGACTTGATGAAGCCAAATGCCACTCGTGGAGTCGTGTGGGACGTGTACAGCACGGGCCCCATGACTAGTCCACAAGTTTGGCTGTTGGCTTGCTGGTTTGAGGGGGGCACAAACAAATGGCAGCTGATTCTCTCGACAGCCCGGCGATTGCCAACTTACAAGGAGAAGATGATGGCTAAGCCCCATAACTTACTTTGGGTGACATTGCGGGTGGGTGTCATCATGGTAAGTGTTGCGTGTCACAAGGTTTTTATTTTCTACACTTAAACATAAACAATTCTTGACAAAGCGTTATCAGAATTAAGGTTTTTTTAGCACCTCGTCTTATTACAAGTTTGGATTGAACACTTATGCAATAATTATGCTAGCGTGCTAGGGATAGGGAATGTTGAATTTATAGAGGAAGTGTAGCCACATTTGAATGGAGGGAGAGTGTAAAACCATTTAGGAAAAAATAACCTGACAGTGGTTCAAACCCCAATATCCCAATCATCAGCAGTCTACTCTATTATGAAAGTGATATCTTAAACCATGCGGCCACTGAAACTGGTCATAGGTCATTAATTTAACATTTATTAAAGTGAGAAAATCTAATTTCTCTGTAGTAATTATTTGGTTCTGGAAGGAAACAAACTCGGACATGCTATTGATTTGTTTCGTATTTGGATGGTGTTTAAAGTAAACAACAAAATGAACTCAGCTCTATTTACTACAAACAAAAAGGAACATTTCTTACTTATAACTGTCCCATTTATCCTAACTGGCACAGAGGAAGTGTTGTGGAGAGTTGATTTTGGAGTCTGGTGCCTGGTCAAATGTTATGGAGGCAATGTCTCATTATATCTACAGGCAAGTGTTGTAAAATGTACTTGGAAATGTACTCTCTTTATCATGTTACCTTAATTATTTATACAGAAAAACACATAGGTCTTACACAAAGATTAAGCCATCAAAGCATTGGCTTAGTGTGTCACTGCTTTACAAACTCTAAGCAAATAACAATATTTTAGCGTGATCCACTTGAAGTGGGTTAAAATATTTTTCGCTTTGTTTGTTCTACACTACACTAATCTGCTTGTAACAACCAATCAGTGTAAATATAATCATATTCCCATGATTCCTTGCACCAACTTCACTAAACATAACAAATTACATTTGAATAAAAACCTTAAAATCCATCTATATAACTCTGAAACAAAATGTTTTGGCAATCACATGTTTCTAGTTGAAGTTGCAAATAATTATGGGTGAACAAATCTATCTAAAAAGCAGGTAAAATGCTAAGCCAATCAATAAACTTGAATTGTGGTGAATGCGTGAATTGAGCTAAAGAATATTGTTAGTGAGATGCTTGTTATAAAATTATTTCTTGTCTCTTATTTTTCCCCTCCTGCCAGAACAAAAAGGACTATAACTATGACTGTCATGTTTACATGGATGATAAGGGTCAAGTTAGGGCAGTCAGCGGCTACAGTATAGACCTACTTGACATATTAAGAAACATTCTGCAATTCCGGTGAGTAATTCATTCCATTATAGCCAGATCGTCATAGAAAGAACCTTATATAAGATACAGTAGCCCCATGTCTTCTTTGGTGCTGACTGACAGCTAAAAGCTTTGAAAATCTACCAGACCAAATTATGTATCCCTACGCCGAACCATATGATCTGCAAAAACATGTGTTAAGCAGCTGTCACTTCTGACGGTCAAAATTTAAGTATATACCTAAATGCTGACTGTTTGAAGTCAGCTGTGAGCTTTCAGTCAGCACCAAAGAAGCCATGGGGCTACTGTAATATAAATAAATGTGTAGTTGCCAATGATGACAAAATTTCACCATATTTTTCAAAAGTGACAGTTACAGAACATGGGTTGTCATAAGTATAAGTTAAATTAGGTATTTTGAATGAATGAAGAAGGTTATCTCTATGTCCTTCTGAATATAAATATTCTAAATAGGTGTGGAACCTTTGAATCCTTCAGGATATTTGAGATTTAAGGATTTGAGAAACATGCGGATTCAAGATTAAAATCCTTAAAAAACATATATTATCTTTTCAATTTTTTCAAGTGAAACTCGTTTTAGAGCTCTTATATTGGTTCTTATTGGTAGTTCTGAAACAATTATAATTATAGGATTAACTAAGCAACCATACCCTAGACCAATGATTTACACTTAACTGAATGAATTAATGTTATAGTGAATGGATCACAAGAAAGAATGTTAACATTTAGTTATTATTTGTATTTCTATTATTATATTGTATTCATATTTCCTATCATGGTCATAATTTTTCCCAAAATTTGGATTTGATATGAGATTTGAGATTCAAAGTTAAATGGACGATTCAAACTCATAAAATAGGAGATTCGAGCCAACTCTAATTTTAAATATATGTAAAGCTTAACCAAATAACCAGGGTCCTATTTTATTAACATTATAAATTCATATTTTGACTTGATACTCACCACATCAATATAGTCTCCCTACTCACATCAGTGGCTGTACAGTACAAGATGTCAATCTCACAATAGATTGAAATGCTGGTGACAGATGAGGTTAAGATTCAAATCCTGAGCAGGACCAGTGGAGGTGAATTTCCTCCATATTATCCATCACATTGATCTTTCCAGCTACTCTACACCCGAATACAGGAGCACTTTATTTAAAATACCCTCACCCCTATTCCTTGAATGAAGCCATCTGATGCTAAACATAAGAATAAAAACAACAACACTATCTTCCATAAAGCCGACCTTGAGTTGCTGTGGTTCAATGATAACTCATGGTAGCCGATGATTTCCACACGTCCATCATATACCCTGCCCTTTAACTACTGTGTGAAGAACTGCCCTGAGCATGAGACATATCCTGGAAATCAAATAGGTAGAGCATTTGTGCTCCAAACCTAGGGCCCCGGGTTCGATTCCTGTGTACAATTGTCAATTTTTCAACTATATTCACCCATTAAAATAAAAGGTATAGATATTTACATTATTTAACTATTAACTCCATGGCGTGAGCTGTATATCAAGCTATACTGACAAAATGGCCACCATCGTTAGCAATGATAGTGCTAACAATTGCGAATAAAGGGTGTTGGGCATTAATATCAGTTTTATAGACCAGAGCCGCAACTTTTCCATTCAAGTAGCTCCTTATTTGTCCTAACTAGGCTGAGTATGACCCTGTTCCAGACCCACTGCTTCAAAGAAAAATTTTGGGAATCGAACCTGGGACTTCTGGATCTGTAGCCAAGAACTCTGACCACTGGACCACAGAGGTGGTCAAATACATTATAAATAAAGTAAAAGTGTTAAGCAAGATAAAAATCCTGATAATATGTTAAAGGGTTTACAAAACATATTTATCTTATCGAGTGGATAAAAAAACTATTTAACTTAACTTAATTATACATTATTGAATTAATAATGCGAGTTTAATACGTGGAATAAATTTGGCGTGCCCTAGGGTAGAGTATGTGCCGGCGGACTCGTGGGGTACACTGGACGATGAGGAGACTTGGACTGGTCTAATGGGGCTCCTAGAGAGCGACAAGGCAGATTTAGTACTCTGCCATCCGACAGTTACGTCGGAACGCTCCCAAATCGCACAATTTCTGCAACCAACACTGCACTCCAGGTATAGGTACCAGGAACTACCTGAATGGTCGTACTTTTTGTATGTGTATTTACCCTAGGGCACTCAACAGAATCTTTAACCAGGCATGTCAAACTCTTTAGATCTTTAGGGCCATAATGGAAATAAAAAATACTGAAGAAGCCACATTTAAAGAAAATTCAATAGTGTCACCATCTTGAAGAAATAAAATGCTATCACTATATGAGAAACTATATTATTATTATTATTATTATTTGCACCACATCTTACTACCCATTAGGGTTGTACGCATTTACGCTAATGTGTAATGGTAGGGCGATTGTGAGATGAAATTGAGGACCTACAGTTTAAAGTGGAATCCGAACCACGGTGGAGGCCTGGTATTCCACACATTCACAAGATGTGATTAATACACATCTTGTCAGAGGTGAAGGAAGGGTTTGGCAATCAGATAAATCTGTGCTGGAACCGAGGATTGAACCTCGGAACCCCCAGCACAGAAATCTGACACCTTACCCCTAGACCGCCAGGTCACCAGGAAAAACTATAGATTAATCTTTATTTTTTCCTAGAAATTTGAAACTTTTTTGGTTGTTGTTGTATAAGAGTGAGGGTTAGGCTTTGAATCTTTTTGAGTTGAAGTCACTTTAATAGTTGGTGACAAACGTGTGTCCGTAAGCCATGACCTCTCAAGTATTTGTTCATTTTCATAAAAGAAAACAACTGTTCACACATTCATGTGTTGACAAACATTTCACATATTTGGTGAGCAAATTTAACACTTTTTAGGAGCCAAACTGTTGAGCGTGGTTTCCAAACGCCATCATCGTAAATTACATATTTATAAAACATTTATAAAAAGTTTAATTCGGTCCCATTGTATGTTTATTCATTAAAAAAAGTCAACAATGACCCACTTTGATGAAAAATTGTCTAAGGTGTCATTCTCATAATATATTGAACTGTGGATAATAAAGAGAATGAGGCTCGAACCCGGTTCAGCTGTACAAACCTTTCGGCCACTACTCTCAGTTTTCTAGACAAGAACCGCTACTTATTTATTCAAGTAGCTCCTCAATTGTCCCCATGAATTTGAGTTGATCTTGTTCCAGCCCGCTGCTTCACAGAAAAATCTGGAAGCGCCTGGAATTGAACTTGAGACCTCTGAGCACTGGATCATAGAGATGGTCTCTCATCCCTAACACAATAGTGTAATTAGTAAAAAAGGCATGTAACCCAAATGGATAGTAAGATGCGATGCTAATAAGAAAGTTAACAGTTACAAAAGGATCTATCGAATGTCCTTTCCAGCCGCGTGTTGGTGTATCGTGCCTCGGGGCTGCCACTCACACAAGACGTGTTTGTACTGACGTTTGCCGGCTCGCTGTGGCTGTGTTTGCTGGTCATGTTGGCAGTATTGGCCTCTTGTATCCATACGGTGTCCCAATGGAGACTCAAGCTACCCGGTAATAGGGAGGAAAATTGGTCATGGGTGGAGGTCACCCTGTGGGGGGTAGCTGCTGCCTGCCAGCAAGGTGAATATTACACTTCAATTTTCATAAGAAGGGCCTATTAGAAAATACAAATATATATATTTTTAAGATCAACATTGATTACATTTTATCAAATATAAATATGGATAATATCTAATTACCTGTTTCGGTACGCGAATGGTCTACTTTAAGCCATAATAGTCGCAATAGACTGTACCATCGCTTACGGGTCATCGGAATTTGAATTCTAGCTGGGTGTACTGAGGGTTGTTTTTCCTAAATGGTTTTCCACTCTTCTGCCACACAAATGAAGGCACACTTCTTATAAATTCCACCTTAATTAGTTCATATGTCATCACCCGGGAATGCAAGGGTTCTGCAAAAGTGTTAAATTTTAGATATTTGGCGTCTACATATATTTAGAATGCACATGGTTCACCTGCGGTGAAATTGAGACTACTATATAATTACTTTACAGAGAATACAAACTCAAGTTGTCATCTAGTAGCATTTGTTTTATACACAAGGTCAAACTTAGATGCTATTTTACACAAAAGCGGAAAATTGGACATAGAACACTTGCGTTCTCGGGTGACGATGTGTATAGCACAAACAGATAGTGAAATAGGATGATATAAACAAACAATATATTTAACAAAAGCGAGAGCTACATGGCTTGATGTATAGATTCATTAAAGTTGATAAAGTAATTTTGTATAGCTGTCAAATAAGACTATAGTTAATAAGAGTATAGTTGGACACTAGTTTAAGTTACTAATATCTTCCTCAAAGCCACTAGAGTAGTCTATTAAAATAAATTTAAATAAAAAAAACTATTCACAATAACAATGGCACTCATATAAATAGTCGATCTTTTGGCTACACCAACACATGCCTGTCCCCCACCAACAGGTTACAGCAAACAACCAACAGGCGTGTCTTGTCGGCTACTCTTCATCACAGGCTACCTAACCTCGTACCTCCTCTACACGGGCTTCGCAGCAGGTGTGACGTCGCTACTCGCAGTCCAAGGTCAAGACACGCATCTGCAGCTGCAGGATGCGGTACGCATGAGACTCAACTTTGCCGCTTACTGGGATGGTCTCCAGAGTAGCTATTTACAGGTCTGGACACTCCTTCGAAAGTCATTAATAACTACTAACAATCGAAAAAAAAACTAGCTGATAAGCCATAGTGAAGGACTCAATTTTGACAAAGCAATGTAATTGTTAAAAGACAGAACTCATAATAATAATAATAATAATAATAATAAATAATACCTTTCAATTTACATTGGCTTTTTTTTTGCATTGTGTTTACTATCAATTAAGGCTCTATGCATATATACATTAATTGGACAGTTAAGAGGGAGTTAAAATCGAGAGGAAATATACCTGTATTTGCAGCGAGGAGTAAAAAATAGTTTATTTAAAAAAAACACCTTCATTACACCTGACCAGGATTCAGACTTCGATCTCCCTGCCAATGGAAATTCAGTCTAATGCGAGAACGAAGTATTAGTTAGACCATGTGACTAGTGAAGCAAGTTTTTTTTTGCATCGCAGTTTACTACCCATTTGGGTTGTAAACATATGTACTAATTACGCTAATGTGTTAGTGATAAGGAAGGTATAATTCAGAATAAGTGTACTCACACTTGCTTGATGGGAGAGTGGAAAACCATTTATGATAAAATACCTTTAATAAACCCGACAGGGAGTGAAGTCACGATATCACCATCAATGGTAGTCCGTCTATTGCGTCTATTGCGTCTATTCAATCACCAAAGAGGCTTTTCACATATTGTTTAAAAACATGTTTATAGAATGTTATGTTATGTTATGTTATGAGTAGAATTAAAGAGATTGTACCATTTAAACAAGATAATAAAAGTAATGTTTTTTTTTTACTTTGACAGAATTTGCAAGAGAATAATCCTGCGGCTCACCAGCTTTACTACAAAGATCTGCGAAGAAGAGGTAACCAGTTGCGAGACCTCGATGGGTTGTACAGCCATGT
The DNA here is from genome assembly GCA_901482245.1 of Timema douglasi. Taxonomy (NCBI): domain Eukaryota; kingdom Metazoa; phylum Arthropoda; class Insecta; order Phasmatodea; family Timematidae; genus Timema; species Timema douglasi. Next base: position 79,137 of record CABEEJ010000512.1, read on the forward strand.
GCAACGAGAACACTCTATGGCAATGGCCACAAAACACCCCGTTCAACAATACATGTTGACGAGAGTGACTACTGACGAGGCTTGTCAGATCACCCTGTCCACATTACCTGGAAGTTTACATTACAAGGCCTTTGCCGTCCAGAAATATTCCCCGTATACCGATATATTCAATTACTGGTAAAATAACTTCATCTTTAATAGCCTTAAGTAGATATTAGAGTGCACAGATTAAAGATAACTACAAAAATAAAAATAAATATATATCATTTGAGGGAACTGCATGCTTACTATTGGGAAAACAGCGTTGCAATTATCTTGATTTGTGGGGTCCTTCTTATCTTAAAAATGATAAAAAAATTTAGCAACGCTTGTTTGTCGATGTTGCTAGTAGCTCATTTTTACCCCAGAAGACCACCTTTTCCCCATTATTGAACGCGAGGGCATTTGGCAACAGATAGCCAAGAGAGAGCAAAGACTTGTAGTTACCTCAAAGGTGATGTTCAGTGTATACATAACTGTCTGAAACCTTAGCGTGTATGCCTACTGAGCTAAGAGTTCTGGGTTCAATTCCAGAGATTGTAGAAATATTCATTATTGATGAAATGTGGGTTTCTGCTTTCAGTGATGAATTAATGGCTGGGGTCTAGGTGTTGTGTCTGTTTTAGATTAAAGTTAGTTTATAAGTCTTTTGCTGATATAATAAGATTAGAAAGATCACGTTAAACAATTCAAATTAAAAGGAAATCATGTAATTATTAGGAGTGGAAATAACACTCATCCAGGCATTGGTGGTCGCACAATTTAAGGCGGTCTCCCGCAATAGACTAGTTTGTTGATGACAAGAAAGATTGAGGGTTCGAATCCCTGTCATACATACTGAGGGTGGTTTTCTCTTAAATGGTTCTTCCCAATCTCTCCACACAAATACAGGTAGGTACACTCCCAGAAATTATACCTTCCTTAGCCATACCCCATTATTGTAAATGTGTATTAAAACACGAAGCATTAAAAATATAACCAATCGTAGCACTTTTCGAGGTTTAAATTTTGACTTGGTGCACTAAGCGTGACCATTTAATTCTCCCTTCACATTAAAGTGGAGACATTTAATTTAATCAACCCACCATCATCATCACAAACTGTTTCCAGCCAGTGGCTAGGTCTGTTTAGTAAAATGCCTCCATCTCACACTGTCCTTCCATTATTCTTCCTCCTGCACTATTTTCCACTCTCCTCCTCTCACTTGCACACTTGCTGTTATCTGCTCCTCCCATATCTTCCTTGCAATCTCTTCCCTACATAATTCATATCCATCTATCTTCTTGGAATCCTCTCCCCTCCCATCCTCATTACATGTCCATACCATCTCATCCTAGCTTCCTCTACTATCTCATGTACCCCAACTCCAGACCTTACATCTTCGTTCCTAATACTATTTCTTCTGGTTACAGCTAACATGCTCCTCAAAATCTTCATTCCCATGGCCTCCACTTTCCTTGTTTCTCTTTTATCCAAAGTACAAGTTTCTGCTGCATACGTTACTATGGGTATGAAGTAAGCTCTATACAGCCCTTCCTTACACTTTAGGGGCACTTTTCTTTTCCATAGTAGGTCTCTTACACACCTGTAGAATATCTCTTCTTGCTGCCCTCGTCTCACCATATCTTCTGGTTTAATCTACCATTCTTATCTATTCTCTTGAATTTAACTTTTATGCGCACCATTTATTTCTACCCATTGGGACTGTTTGCATAGTTATAAAAATGGGGAAAGGATGAAAGGTAAAAATTAAGAGAAAATGTACTAATGTTTAACAAAGCGAGAGGGCGAAACCATTTAGAAATAATTCCAGCCTTGTCATTGGATATAAAGAGGAGAGTAATGCCTTTTTACAATTATCCATGTAGGTCCTGCTATAATTAAAATTTATATTGTTTACTTTAAAACTACAGTTAAAATATATGTATTTTTTTTTATCAGCATGTCTTACTATCTGTTCAAGTTATATGCATATATGATAATTACTCTAAAAGGGTAGGGATGAGTTAGGAAATATTTTAGAGATAGTCTACCCTCATTTGTATGGAAGGAGAGTGGGAAACAAATTAAGTAAAAACATCCTTAGTAGTAGACCCGGCAAGGATTAAAATCCCGAACTTCCAGTCTTAAAGCAGGCCAATCTAACATGAAAGTGATGCTTTATACCATTTGGACACTGAAGCAGGGACACACAATTAAAATAAAACAATCGACTAAATATAATGCCCCCAAATTTGTGGTAGGCTTCTGAAAATACGAGAGCATGGCCTGATGTCCCAGGCTCTCCATCGGAACATGCCCGTCATGCCCCCGTGTGGTAGTGGGCCTGCCTATTCCAGCGCCGGACTTGGACACATCATGTCGGCCATATTGATACTGGGATCTGGAGTCGCAATGTCCGCTTTTCTTATGCTGGCAGAGTTTGCGTGGAACTATCACAAGAAAGGCAGACGTTGGTTAGTTGGAGTTTATACGAGAATATTTTAAAGGCGTTAAGTTAAAATACATATTTAGCTCAATTGGTAGAGCAGCATTATACTGAGGTATGGGCCCCGGGTTCAATTCCCAGTACGACCGAAACATTTATCAATGATGGAATTAAGACTTTCTCGTTCACAAGCATGGACTGACAGACAAGAGAATAGGTATTGTGTGTGTTATAAAACAAATTTATATTGTAGAAGACATGTATAAATAAAATAAATTGGTTTAGAAAGTCCAAGCTATATACCTTCAAGTAATAAATAAAATGCCTAGGCATTCTATATAATACCAGAGTGGTTGTGGCATAGTATGAAATAAACGAGTTTTGGTGTTGTATTTCATACTTATTTTCAAGTTCTTTGTCTTTTTGAAGTTCCGGAATATGTTATCAATTCTTTTATTCAGTTTTATGTTTGAAAATGAAGTGGCCCATGAAGAAGATGTCACCTTTTTGCATTGGATTCTTCCCACATTTTTCCTCTTTCTTTAGGTGGGCTTTCTTCAACAATTTTACTCTTAGTAGTTTATTTTCCCTTTTTCTTTAGTTTTATCAATTTCCTTTATTATAAATTTATTCAGTTTTATGTAAGTCTTGTACTGTTTTTTGAAGGTTCACCTAATTCCTAGGATTTAATTTGGTCAGGTTAGGCTATTTTAGATTAAGGTAGTAAGGTAAGGTAAGGTTAAGTTAGATATTGTACTTGATAATATAATAACTGGACATTCTGTAAATTTCATACAACAGCAAAACCAATTTATTTCATTCCGCGAAAACCACTCTGGTAATTTATAGAATGCCTGTATTGCCATATATAAAAGTAAATGTAGCAGCAAGAATCACACACACAAATCAATAATCTACTCGGGGATAATTTGGTATAGAACCATAGTTCTTTGTATGCAGACTTTCTAGCCTCTCAACCACCATGTTAGGTTACATGGTTCTATCATAGTTAAATGCATGGTTTAATGTGGTGTTATTAAATATATAGTAATTTTTTTGGCGGTTTTGCCAAATGTCTCAAGGCAAATGCTAATACATTCCATTTAAGTCCATAGCCTCAATGGTTGAAAGCAAGGTTTGTTATTGTCTTGGTGATAAACACTTTTATACAGCCGAGATACCAAGAGCGCGAAATCGCTCTGGTCATAAACAGGTTAGATGGAGTTACATCCCTAACCTTAAGAGTTTTATGGTTTGTTTGCTTAACAAATCCTTCCCCTTAAAATCAAATCAACTTGTGTTATTTCCAGGGAGAATAAAACCAGAGAAGACGTCCTGCTGCACTTACAGACTCAACATCAGAAACAAGCAACAATGAAGAGAATGAAAGATAATCTACCCCTGCACGTTAGGACACCGTGAACAACTCGCCTTTGCAATATTAAAAATAATGGTGCGATACACCCGTAGGAACTTTCTTGTATATAGTTTATTATAGTTTGGAACAAAATTTAAAAAAACATTTGTTATCAATAAGTTTTATTTATAAAAACAAATTTTATTTTAAAGACCATTTGAGGAACTCTTTTGTTAGAAATCATAAGCCTAATAAAAAAAAAAGTTAAAAAAATCAGTCATTAGTAAACTTTTCATAAATTCTGGGCTATGATAAAAATTGCAATTTGACCTGAAGATATGACTGTATAGTATCTAAATATCAACTTTGAAAGACATCCCGACAAAGACAAACAGACATGTGGAGACATACATGTTAGATTAACTTTTTAAATTTTGAGGACACATAATATATACAAATCCATCATAGTAATGAGGTAATATATTTTCACAATATTTTATTCATATGAGAAAGTGAAATTAAATAAAAGTTTAGTTTCAGCATTTTTTTGAATTTTTTCAAAATTATTGAATCCATTTCTTTTAAATTGTGAGCTATAATATATGTCTGGAATAAAATTGCTTTAATTAAATTGGAATTTCTTAGGAAGGGGTACATAATGTTTAAACTGCCTTTGGAAAAAAAAAACCAAAAAGGGAAAAATAAAAATGATAAAGAATTACAAGAGGCACACTCAAATTCATTTTAATATTAGGCTGTATGTGTAAGAAACCCAGATGTCACCCCTCACCCGCCACCCCCACACCAGCCCTTGCTGCCATACACACGAGTGCCCGATTAGACTGATGCGAGAATGAAGTCAATTTTACAGGTTAACTAATAACATTCCTTAACAAAATAGTCAATTTTCTAGCTTGATTTTCAATTCCATGCATAAAGAGTTTTTCTTTGTTTTTTAATTCATGGGCCACATCTGTGGTCTAGCTAGGTCCTAGCTACAGATCCAGTGGTCCCGGGTTCAATCCTCAGCGTTTCAAGATTTTCTGTGAAGCAGTGGATCTGGAACAGCCTCGTGAAACCAAATGAGCTACGATTTAGAAAACTGAGATTAAAAGCCAGAGGGTTCGTTGTGCTGACCACACGAGACCCTATATCCACAGTATAGAAGTTGGTACTATCTTCAACAACAGGCAGCGGCTGTTTGGTCGTTACGGCTCGATTTCAAGCTAACATCATTGCATTTTTTGACTAATGTTTTGTTTTCAATATGCATAGAACAGATTTATATAAAGGCTAATTTCACTTCACTAAAATACTAAACAAGTATTTTGAATTTTCAAATTAGTTTTTTAGCCGCCATTCCTACTACCTGTTCAGGTTATACGCTTTCAAAAGGGTTTAAAATTAATATAAGAGTAGAGGTTGGATTCCAAAATTCAACACATAAATAATAATAATAATATGTATGGAATAAAGTGCATTAGGCATATTATGATAATTGCCAGCCACGTATATTAATAGCTGGTTACAAATATAATTTTTAATCTCCAAGAGAAGTTTTCATCCTTCAATGACTAAGTTGCCACCACTGAGGTCAAACAGCTTCCTGTTCAATCTTTGCCTACTACTGAGGAAGATGCCATAGGGTATCAAAATAGTGAAGAATTATTTGTAAATTTGAGTTAGTGTTTTCCCTTTTATTTGTGCTCCATTTTCTAAAATTCTATCATATTTATTTAGTGACAAATAATAATAAAAATTGGCTGAGTTAGTTCAGAGTTGGTGCACTCAATTTTAAACTAAAAATGTTTTTTTTAGCACTGCATCTTAGTGCTCGTTTGGGTTATATGCCTAAACACTGATTACTTTAATGAGTTAGGGTTTAGGAAGGTTTAATTTAGATTAAGTGTACTCACACTTGTATGGAGGAAGAGTAGAGAAACATTTACAAAAAGCCACCCTCAGTACCCCTTTCCAAGATTGAGCCCTGATCTCTCAAGTCATCAGTAGTCTTGTCTATTGTGAGATTAACGCCTAAAACCATGTGACCACAGAAGCGGGTGATCCAAAATTTAAATGACTTCAATGTCAGCAGGTTGCAATAAGTTTGATTTTACCATCCTCTTTCTATCGCTTTACTTAATTACTAGTGGGAAATTAAACCATCATCATCAAAATCCTTGACGAGTGTAGACGTAGACCTTAGTGGTTTGTTTAGGTATCAAGGTGAATATTTTCAAAAAGTCATTCAGCAGGCTCCCAAGTCTTCTTATTCCTCTAGATTAGTTTCTTAGAATTAATTTTGGATCAACACAAAGTTGTTGTATGAATAAATAATTAAAAAAAAAGTGCAGTTAAAATAATAATGGATCTGGATGTGTGCAATTTAGTCATAATACTTTTTTTTAGCACTGCGTCTTACTACCCCTTCAGATTATATGCTTATATACTTATTAGTCTAATGGTTTTAGGGGAGTGTATTCACATTCGCATGGAATAATTTTTTTTAAACGCACCTCAGTCCACCTGACCAAGATTCAAACCTCAATCTCCCTATTATCATTAACCTAGTCCAGCAATTCTAAAACTGGGGTATGTGGGCACCTTCCAGGGGGTACAAGAGCAGCTCTCAAGGGAAAGTTAGCAAAATGACAAGAGACTTATAAAAAAACCTAATTGTTGACTTTTACCATTTTATGTTTATTTTCACCAATTTTTTGCCCCCATTTGCTCTCAGCTGAAGAATGACTACTGAGAATTTTCAACCCTCTACTTGACACCTTCCATGTTAGCAGTTATCTTGCTTAAATTTTTAGTAATTGGAGCATATTTCCTGAAGAGTCATGACTTGGTGACATACTCTTTCTCTCTCAACAATATTACTCGCAACACAGTTGTAGAGATATACTGCGGTGATGTTTATACATTAATTTGTTCCAATCTATTGGTGTTTATGTATTATATATTGACCTATTTATGGCAATGTTACTCAAACATATAATGTGTGTTAAGGTGGCTTTCCCAACGAAATTATCTTGCTCGTTTGTATGAAATGAGATAAGAAATTGGAGTTTTCCTCTCTGACAGAAAGTGTGAGTTTAGTGACATATTTACAAATGAGCCGTGGCTGTGCAGGCTAGCTTTCATGGCTGACATATTTCAGCGACTGAATAAGCTGAGTAAAGGTCTGCGGGGTAAACACACAACAGCCTTCATGGTTCATGAGTAAATAAAAGCTTTAAAAAATAAAATTCATTTTGCAACAAAAGAAGTTGTGAAAGGAAAACTGTAATTCTTTCTGTATTTCGAAAATTTCGTACAAGAATATGAACTTGAGCTTCATGATTCTGTTGTCATCGACATAAAACATTATCTGGGTTTGATTGAAGACCAGGGTTCTTACAGACATATGAAACATAAATTTAAGGACTTTTCAAGGACTAAAACTGTTATTTCTCGTACTGCCAAAAGCTAAACATGTCAATAAAAGAAATTATAAACCATATCAAATTTTAAATAGATGAAAAACAATAACTTTTCACTAAATTTAATTAACAGATAGCACTATAAAATAGTAATTTAACTTTCTGATCACTTACTTCACTCTCCTTGGTTTAATGGTTAGCACAGTCATTCTAAATTCAGTATATATTGTAGTATGACTAGAACAGGAATTTGAGCGCTAAGGTGGATGGGAGATGAACTAATAGCTATCGGTGGGCATTTTAGTGCAAAACTGTAATTATTAAAGTGTTAATAGATAGAAAATAATCTTAAAATAATTATTACAAACGACAGTTTTAAAGCAACTTATAAAAAAATGGCAAATGCACATGAATTGAGATTTTTAAATATAGAAAATTAAAGAAAACATCATACTTCATAGAAAGGAAAGATAATACATTTGTCAGAGTAGTTAACACTGTTTCCCATTACCCCTATAGAGGTCCAATCCTATGGGCGTGACTATCTCTGAGCTGATGACGCGATAACAAACTTAGATAGTACAGGAAGCCAGGGTGAGATGGTATGATTATGTAATGAGGATGTTTGAGTACATGAGAGATTTGAGGGAGCAAGACTAATATGGTATGGTCATGTAATGAGGACGTTGGAGTACATTAGATAGTATAGGAAGCCAGGATGAGATGGTATGGTCATATAATGAGTAATGACACGATTTTGCCTGTTTGCCTTGTTTGTAAAACATAGGAAGTAGAGATATATGCATTTCATGTTATTGCAACTACAATAGGTTAATTTTATATTGCTTGTAATTGCTTATTCTCCTTTTTTTAATTATATATAAATAAGTGCTTGGTGGCTATTTCAGGTTTGGTCTCTTTTTCATTCCATATGTATTTTTTGCTTAGAGTCCAGTTTATTATAAATTGTAAGTTGCAACATTTTAATTTTTTTGTTTGAAGTAGTTTTGAAAATGGACTCTCTGAATAGTTTCCAAAAGGTGTAAATTGGGTGGAGGACAATGGGAGCAATGGCAGATATCCTGGGAGGAAACATCATGCCGTCGCAGGGGTAAAGTTCAACTTCTTCGGAAAGGAAAAAATTGAAATTTTGTGCCTTGACATTGTGAAGTAGAACTGAACTTTTAAAACTATAAAAACATTATATTTGAAAATATATACCATTTTACTAGTGAGAATCTAAAAAAGTAGCTATAGTCCAGGAAAATTGTCAAAAAAAAAAAAAAAAGGAAAATCTGGACAAAATTCAGAAAAAGCTGAAAATTTTTTCCTTCAAAAAAAANAGCAAGCCAAGTGAGATCGAATGTTAAGACGATGTTCATTGTTTTTTTGATGTTCGTGGAATTGTGCAACAGGAATTTGTTTCCCCTGGTCAGACTGTTAATCAGCACTTATATTTGGAAGTTTTTAAGATGTTTGAGGGAGGATGTGCGAAGGAAATGCCCGGAACTCTGGCGATCAGGTGACTGGTTCCTTCACCATAATAACACCCCATCCCCCCCCCCTCCACACACACACACAGCCTTGTCTGTGAACCATTATTTTGGGTCTCAGGGGTGGGCTATCGTTTCCTACCCTCTGTATTCCCCAGACCTAGCCCCGTGTGACTTTTTTCTGATCCTGAGAATGAAAAAAAAATCTTAAAGGGAAGCGTTTTGATGATGTGGAAGCCTTAAAGACAGCTTCGCAGAGGGCACGGGACGATATCAAAGTTTAAGAATTCCAGACGTGCTTCAGTGGGAAAAATGGTTGGACAAGCGCATCGCATCCAATGGAGAATACTTTGCAGGAGACTGAGAGAATTTTGTAAAAAACTTAATAAATTAAATTTTTAGAGCAAAAGTCCGGTTTCTTTTGGGTCCCCCCCTTGTAAAAAGAAATCCCCACATGCCTATTAAATATTAAAATTAACTTGGTAACAAATTTTTTTTCCCATCCTATGGTGACCACATGGTTTAAGGCATCACTCTCGCAGAAGACTAGTCTGTTGATGAGGTGGAGACTGGAGTTTGTATCCAGGTTGGGTGTACTGAAAAAAGGAAGGTTTTTTTCCTAACTGGTTTTCCACTCTTCCTCCACACAAATGTGGGTAGACTTTCTCTAAATTTGACCGTACTTATCCCTAGCACATTAGTGTAATTAGTACATTTAAAAATATAACCACAACAGGCAGTAAGACATTCTAAAAAAACCCTTTATTTTAAAGTTTTTTTGCACTGCTTCTTACTACCTGTTGTTGATATACATATATGTACTAATTATGCTACTGTGTTGGTGATTAAGAAGGTTGAATTTAGAGGAAGTATACCCACATTTGCGTGGAGGTAGAGTGCAAAACCATTTAGGAAAAATCACCCTCACCCCACCTGACTGGGATTAAACCCTGATCTCCCTGTCAATGGCAGTCCATTCTATTGCAAGAGTGACACCTTAGACCATGCGACCACCAAAGGTTTAAAAAAAAAAATTAGAATATCATTTATGCAAAGGTAACTAGATATATTATTTTAATAGTATTTTTAAATAACTCAAAATCAAATGATCCAATCACAGTACTTTATTAAATAGCTCATGTGAGGAAAAAAAATATATCAAAACATAGCACATTAACACCGAGTGTGTTTCTTTAAAAAGGTATTACAATACTACATGCTACGAATAAAAGAGAAGTAACAAATGATGGAGAAATAATTAAAATAATTAAAATGTAATTAAATTCTACATATTCTAATAGAAATTAAAAAAGAACAAAGAATAAAAAAAACCTTAAAACTATAAATTCAGAGATCTGACCATGCAGTAAAACAAAAAGTTTTTTTTAAATCATCTTTTTTTTTGTGACGGTCTAAGTCGATTCAGGACGGCCATCATTCAATCTGCGTCCTCCACAACACCACGACCAAGCACTGACCCTTTAACATACAAACGTGCCACATTCAAAATGCACAATTCTACAACGACAAACAGACACATGGCATGGATGAACGAAGAAAGAACAATCTACTTTAAGTGTTTACAAATTATATATTTGTGTCATGTGATATCTTAAAAGACCACCAGTTAACATAGCTCTTTAGTAAGGCCATTTATTTTCTCTTTCAAGATAAAAATGCACCTCTAAAACAAGGTACAAGAAAATACATATAAAGCAGAACCTCATCAATCAGAACTAATTGGGAACAAAACTTGTTCAGATTAAATGGGAGAAAATGAAAAAATTTGCAGAAAGACAAAATTTTATATTAATTAAAATGACGTGTTGCACATAAAATGTACTGTAGTTTATAGTAACGTAGTTAATATTTTTTGCTAAAGAAATACACGCTGTGTTGACTACAGCTTGTTGATGTTTAACATTTAATGTCGCTGTTTTTCAAAATTCACTTTTAGCTTTGTGTTTGTAATCTATATTTATTTATTTGAGATATTTAATGTGCAATTTCTGAGCAGATTGATTATATCAGCAAATGAGAATTTCTATGAGCGAAAGCAAGAGGGCCTACTAATTTTACCGGGAAAGTTATTTTCCAATACCTTCCAACGTTATTTTAATAGCCACAATCAATATGAGACCGAATGCTTTACTTCCCTTCCAAAGGAAGTTGTGCTACAGGGCCTGGATTCACTAACGAATGCAATTCTGCTCCAGCGTAAGTCTAGAAATGGCACAACTTTACACCCATGATGCACCTTTTTATTTGATCCATTTCCATACTCACTAAAAAGGCGCAAATCGGTGGTAAGATAACGGTGACGTCACCATAAACGTCATCAATTGCCCTCTTTTCAACCAATCCTTGTGAAGAATTTACTTTCCAAGTCAAGGCTAATTTATTTTAAATCTCTAATGAAAATGACAGCAAATACAAAGATGTCTAAACATTTTGATTATAAACTAGCAACACAATTAGAACCGGCCTCTTCCTGGGTGCTTTACAAAAACAATCTTAATACATTATTTAGTATTTATTTATATTATTAGTTTAAAGCTTAAGTTCCATTAATAAAACATTTACATAAACTTTAAAAATTATTTTAAAGCTAGACTAACGGCCACATTTAGTGACGAGATGTCTTTGTATCCAAACAAATACTATACAGTTCATGGTTTTGTTTTGTAATAATGCAAGAAATGCCATTGCGTTGTTCGAATGTAAAATTTCAACAATACGATGTGAGTAATTGCTTTGTTTCCACTATCTAAATTGAAACAAATTTTGTGCTTCTCAGACGTGTGTTATTTTAATTTCTTTATTATTAATTGGAGTACATTTAACATGTTTTCTTAGATTCAAGATTTAATATAAAAAGAAGTTTCAGATCCAGCCCACCTCCGACAGGTGCAATACGACTTGCAGAGTGAGAGAAGGTATAGGGTTTATTACAACGCTGTTTATAGCAAATGATGCAAGAATTTAGAAAATATAAGATATAATAAAATCTTCCCTAATGTATTGGGGTTCTCTTTTTTTCCACAGAATTGTGTTGCTTGTTTCACAAATCCTTTTTAAAGAGATTCAAGAGAACAAAACTTTCTTCGGTGTTAAAATGGTCTAAGGCATCACTATCACAATAGATTAGACAGATGGGGGAAACAGGATTAAAATTCTGATCAAGTGGTTTTTTCCCTCTCCTGCACCGCAAATCCAGGTAAACCTTTCTCTAAATTCAACCTTACTCATCCCTCAACTCATTGCCATAATTAGTACACACGATTAGTCTGGAAGGGTAGTAAAACACGGCGCGGAAAAAAAAAGAGAAGAAAATGAGAGTTAAACTATGGGATCGGGTAGTGATAATCAATTCTTTTCAAGAGGTAACCATTTACCTTTAATGTCAGGTGGCAGCAGAGTAATGTGTTAAATTTGTTCTCTTTTTTTATATGGCGCTTTCAAGTGGCCCCTCAAATATGTTGAATTTAAATAAACAATGAAAGGATAGAAAGACAAAGCCTACACACTTACCAGAAAAAATGTAAGGTCCTAAATTCACTGTTAAAACATAATAAAACACATCACCGTAATTTTCAAGACACATCAAGTTTCTTTTTGAGCTAAAATACGTTTTAATTTTTCTTTTAAATAAACAAATACTTAGGGAACTGAACCAAAGAGGGGGGGGGAGAATAAAAATATATAATAATAATAGTAATAAAAATAGAGACGACAACTTTTTCTTCGTCCTTCCATAGCACATGTAATTGTCAAGTTTTTTTTCCCCCCATGCATTTGTGCTTCTATGTACACACTGTCTGAATAAAATCTAGTCCCAATGAATACAGGGGTAACCTAAAAGGCCGTCACCTCACTAGTAGGTGCAGGGGTAGGTTATTCAAGACATTGCAATGATTAGCCCTAGCAATCTTATTTTATATTTTGTCCCAGGTTTCACTAAGTAAGAGGGAGGAGCTCCATGAGCCCACCATTTTTATTTGAGATATTTATTTATAATTTCGATAATTTGTTTACAATAATAACTAATTATTACTTTACTATACATACATTACTGTTTCCCGCGTGTGGCCTGGGCCAGATTTTTATTAAGGTCATATATTTTCCACTACCGGCTGGCTAGGCCTGTCATAGCTTCATATGCCTTATAATCTATCTCAAGACTAGGACAGTCACAACATCCATTCCCCGGCCGGTAATTCATCACTGTGAAAGGGTAAACCCACATTTCACCAATGATACATTTTTCAGCCATGCCAAGAATCAAACCTGGGACCCTTAGCTCAGTGGATAGACGTGTTACCAACTGAGCTAAGGTGTTGGATACTAATAATTAATGAATATTAAAATTAATTTTAAAAAATAAGAAAAACGCATTTGTTTGGTAAAAAGAACAAAGAAAAATAACTCTTCATGATTCATATTGGCAGTCACTATTTGATTCAAATTGATCTGAACACACCACAGTACTTGTCTTTAGCATTTGTAGAGTTTAAAACCAACAATTTATTGGTTCATAATCTATAGTGCTGCTACTCTTAAATGCAAATAGTGTTGCCACAAGTTAAATGAAACAAAAAAAAAATCCCTGTCATTCTAAGGTAGATTGGCGAGGGGTGGGGTGGGTTCTATCAGCCCTACCTTAAAGTAACTGTAATAGTTGACTTAATGTTTACAAATACAAAAAAAAAAAAGTTTTTATGTGTAAATAAGTCAGTAGACTCCTTCATGAAAGCTAGATTAATTCTGATTCAAATTAGTACACTAATATTATTAAATTTAATAGTGAGAGGAGGATAGAAAAGCAACCCCTATACACTTGCCAGAAAATTGCAGGCCTCAAAGTTCACAATCAAAAACACAACAAAACACACAATTTTAAAATTTTCAGGGAACATCCATCAGACCCATTCTTCAGCAGAACTTTGAGGCCTACAATTTTTCGGCGTGTAGGCCTTGCCTTTATATCTTTCTTCCAACATTTAATTCAATATAATCATTTGACAAAATTTTTCCTTTGTATACCAATATTTAAGAAAAATAAAGCATGGGCATGAACGCTCCCACCCCTACCACCCTCGGATTGCTAGGGTTAAAAAGAATCGTTGATAATTTGTCAAGTATAAATGGGTCTAAATTTTGTTGAATCATGAGCACCAAATCTGACAGTTTATTCACAACCCAGGAAACGCCGGTCATTTTTGTCCTAATATGAGGGTATAGGCAGCCTAAGGGGCCACTCTAACACTCAATTAGCTGAGAAACTTATGATAGATGATTAGATTTAAACCAGAACATTTAATGAATTATGGTTTTCTGCATGCTTCTTTTTACAGTATAATTGGGACCAGTTTAATAGGATTTTAATTTTAAAATAATTATCTTTCAATTCTATCGTTTTTTTTAATAAGGTAAAAATGTTCTGTGTTTTTAAAATCAAAATATGGGGGAACACATTTGTTTCCTCTAAATTTCTGATACTTTTCTTTATTATTTAGAGTAAAAATTTTGTTGAAAGTATTTCATAAAAGGAAGCAAATTTAGCGTCAAAATTGACAATTATGCTTTTTATTCTTTTATAACAAACTATGTCCCATTATTTTAAGAAACAGAAATATCTTAAATTGCTTCTTATTGAAAGGATGAAGAAAAATTAATTTAAATCACATTGGTGTTACTAAAAAAACCCACCCTACTGCAATACCAGTTGTTTTGGATAGCTAGAATTTAATAATATAAAAGGATGTGTGAAATTTCGATATTTTTAAAAATATTTGTTTGCTTCGACTTCGATTTGAAAGTAAGATTCTGGATTCAATAACTATTAAGCTTCAAGAAAAAAACATTTAAAGTTTAAACATACACTTTTTTCCTGCTCTTATTTCCATCACAAATTAATCTTTGAATTAAAAAAAAGTAATTAAATTATATTTTGAAATAACTAAATTTATCATATTAAGATGAAATATATTAATTACTTTTGAAATATAGCAATTTGTATATTATATTAAATAGCTAGATTTTTATGTTTATGCAAAGAATAGCATTTTTATCCAAAACGAACAATTAAAAAAAATTGAATTTCGAGTCAGATTCGAGAATATCTCATTTTATTCGATTTGACTTGGCTTCAAATTGAAAAAGTGGACTCGGCACACCTCTAAAAGTAAACCTTCAAAATTCAGAAAGTCAACCAATAAAACAATAATGTAAACTTAACAAAACAACATTAAACTTATAGTTAACTAATTTTAACGTTAAATATTAGCAACAAAGCTTTATATTATACCTTGCAAACCCAAAGCAAAGCAAAATAAAATAAAAAATAATAATTTACATTTTACCCTGCAATCAAGCAAAATATCACCACGTACGTTATTTTGTGCACTGATCATTATTTGGCAGCTTAAGTTTTACCACAGACAATATTTTGATTCTCACATAAAATTACCCTTCTGTAACACAATTATTACACCATAAAAAGTGTTTAAAAACAATGTATAATAGTTACATTCATTAAAAAGTAGTTTATAAATATGTTTCACTAAAACATAAACACAAATTTGAAGATAAGCTATTTTTCAGTGAATATTGAAGTTTGATTTTCATATTTAGACAAGTGAGATCAATATTCAAGAGAATAGGCATTCTACAAAGTAACTAATGACTAACAAATACAAAAGTATACACTGGGAAAACAAAAGAAAATGTAAATAATATATGTGACATTAAAATGTATGTCAAGAAACAATACACATGAGAATGTTATAAAACCATCTGACACCATTACACTATACAAAGATTTAGGGTGAACCTACACTTGTGTTTAAAACATTGTGTGTGACATCGTAATGGGACAAATACAGTTATGTGAACAAATCTAGGCGGGTAAGAGCAATGTTGGTGTTGCAGGCTTGCAAGTGCTACATACACCTGCAACACTCCCTTGAACAATTTGTACAGTTTGGCTATAAGCGTGGTAAAATTTGATGTTGAAACCTTTGTTGACAGATATGCACACTATTGTAATGTATATACACTGTTTTGGCGGTGTTTGAATGACTAAGTAGATCCCTTTAACAAAAGTGCACCTCACAAAGTGTTCAATTCTGAAACAAAACACTACTTCTCAAATGTATCGCAACTAAGGACTTGTTTCATAATTAAAAATCAACAGTTAACGTGACAAAAATATACTTAAACACTTTCCACATTTATCCATGAAAAATAAAAGCCTAACTTTATTGTAATTATTCAACCTTTGCTTACAATGTTTTAGTTAGGTAATTTATAGAAAAAATTAATACTCTTTCAGTTTCTGCAAAATTTTCAAAGATACAGGGGCCAGATTTGCAAGACTGTCCATAAGTTTAATATAATAAAACAACAAAACAATCCAAAGAGATTAGTATGAATACTATTATTGTTTCATCCCAACTCGAGACTGGAAGTAAACAAACATTCCCATATCACTATGGTAAGGATATACATGATTCATGGTGGAATACCAGTGCAATATTTTAAATAGGCACAACCATGTACAGTCAGTATCATACCAAAGTAGATCACTATAAATTTTTGTATTTTCTAATACTTTTTAAATTCCCTGTCTTATGTTTAACAAAACTTGAGTCAGACTCGCTAAACGCCATTAATACACAGGAAGTACTCATCACTCACAACAACCATCACTTAACACTGCTGAAATAAACTATCAACTGACTGTTGCTGACTTGACGTTAACATGTGATAAGGACTGCACATTGGAGTCCTTCAACACAGAGTCAGGAGTTTGTTGGTATTCAAAAAGCGCTTGCAAAGCTCAAAGTATCATTTATAAATCAAATGAAGGGATAATTTTCTAATGTTATTTTAAAACAAATGTAATACAAAACAAAGGAACTATTTAGTGAAAAGATACTATTTAAAGTCCGTTCAAAAGCAAATCAAGTCATAGACTTCCACCTTTGTTTACATTAGGTCTCAGCTTAGGGTGAGTCAATAATACACACACCAAAAATATCAACTTTATTTATTGAGTCATATTTGACAAACCATAATGCTATTTATTTGGGTAGAAACTTGATGCCATTCTATGCCCTCAAAGCTACCGTTATTATCCCTTTTAACTTTATAAGGAAATTCTCTTTTCGCTTTATGAGGTAATTGTATTATATTTGGAAGAAGGTATAGAAAAGGTGGATAGAAACGTTGCACGTTTCACACTCCTCCCTGATGAGTTGTTCCGATAGAATGAAACCTAGGTCGGGGGATTGGGCGGTGACGATCAATTTTCTTTAAGAGGCATCCATTACCTCTTTGTCCATTGGCAGCAGTGTAAAGTGTGAACTGTGTTGTTCTTTTCATTGTAAAGGCCATATTGTGTTCGTCCCCCTTTTATAGGTTTCTATCCACCTTTCCTATACCTTCTTCCAAATATTATCCCTTTTAATAATTTCTTAGACTCAAATTATTTGAGCCTAAGAAATTTCCAGTTACTAGTTAAATCAGTAAAGCTAATATTGGCTAACAACGACTTATCCAACTCAAAGGAATAGGAACAAACAGATGAGGCTCAAAATAAACCTAAAAGTATGAAATGATAAATCAAAATGTGTAGTAATCACTCTTAGTTGTGATTAGAACATGTAGCCAGTGCACTACACGAGTCGACAATATGGTATGTAAGGAATAAAACTATGCCAGTCATTTTCCAACAACAAAATAATAAATACTTGGGATAGAAATTGAGACAAATGTTTAGTACATACATACGGGGGAAAATATGTCTTTATAAAATTAGGGATGGACTTAACTCCACTTTTATAAAAATTCAAGTCTTCACTTAATCTATGAATCACTCAAGGTGTAATTTTTTATTTATTTATTTATATATATATATTTATCATTAATATTTATTTATTTATATATATATATTTATCATTAATATTTAATAGTAGGCATTCACATTCGTTTAAGTCATGGTTTGTTGTGTTTATCACACAATTAATTTATTATAAACTGATAATCACAAGCATAGTGCTTAAGTGTAGTAATAAAATAAAAATTAGATAAAAGCTTTCACATTTTAGGTGTAGCTAACAAAATACACCATTTTCTATGGTGAGATTTAGGCAGTGGATTAATTATTAAAAAAGAGAATGTTCATATATAAAACACTATTTATAGTTAAATATCATTGCAAGTAAATACACATGGAAAAAAATAATAAAATTTTACAGTGTTTTGTCATTTCACTGGGATAAGCGATGCCCACTTTTTTTAGGTTTAAATGTGCATGTGCTCTAATAAAAGTATTCACACAATCATACCTTCCTGTTTACATGTACTTAATATTTGTACACATTTCTTCGATAGTGTAGTGGAGACAAGACGTGTCATGCTTGTATGATAATAAGGGACTCATTGAAAACTGAAAATACAGAGGAGAGTCACTTCTAAAATAATTTAATATCGTCATCATCTTTTTTAAAAATCTGTAATATTTACACAAGGAAAAATAAAATTGAAAGATTTTAAGACTTGTAATGAGGATCTTGAAGCAAATGATATAGTAGAGGAAGGAAGGATGAGGTGGTGTGGTCATGTAATGAAGATGTTGGAGTAAATGAGATAATAGAGGAAGCAAAGGTGAGGTGGTATGATCATGTAATGAGGATGTTGGAGTAATTGAGAAAGAAGAGGAAGCAAGGGTGAGATGGTATGGTCATGTAATGAGGATGTTGAGGCAAATGAGATAGTAGAGGAAGCAAGGATGAGGTGGTGTGGTCATGTAATGAGGATGTTGAAGCAAATGAGATAGTAGAGGAAGCAAGGATGAGGTGGTGTGGTCATGTAATGAGGATGTTGAAGCAAATGAGATAGTAGAGGAAGTAAGGGTGAGGTGGTGTGGTCATGTAATGAGGATGGAAAAAAGATGATGCCAAAGAGAATGATGGAGATGAAGTATTTCAACAATGTTTTAGGATGTGAAGCGGGAGTTTGTAAGAAGAAGCACAAGAGCAAGGTGAATGATGTTGTTATCAGATATCTAAGAAATGTAGTCAGAAACATTCGTATGTACAGTCTGCAATAAATGGGTTTTGAAGTAGTGTGGTTTGAAAGGGAATCCAACAGGTCAATGTGATACAATCATCTTACTTTGGTTTGGGCATGTTAAGAGGATGAATATAGATTGAGTGATGAAGCAAATATATGAAGGTAGAGTGTGTGGATTAAAAGGAAGGGGTATGTCAATTAAGACATGGCTAAATGTTATAGAGTAATGTGTAAAAGAAATATCAAGAGTTTTAAGAATAACATAGCATGTATGACTCAGTGTATGGATGTTGTTGAAGCGAAGGGAGTATGCGAGGATAGGAAAATGTGGAGAAAGTTAGTGAGGATGGATTAAGTACGGAATTGTTTTTAATAGATATATGCTAAGTTTCTTGCCTATCCCATAAGGGAACGGTGTGATTAGGTATGTATGTATCGAGCATATGAACATGATTATTTATATATTCAAATGGGATCTAATATTATTAAGTTTAGTTGAGCATTAAAATAATAATAATAATAATTATTATAAAATGGTCCCTATTAAAAGTTAACAATTGACCAGGATAGCGTATCCGCAAAACTCGTCTACCTTCCAACTCAATCAACAGTGGATTCACAGGATTACCCTATGAGAGGATACTATGACATACAGTTTAGCACCGTTTCCAACCTTCAGCCAGGTCAACTTGGTAAATATCTGCCAGCTTCCTCACAATATGTTCCTTTATCTTTTTACTACTCTCCCTAATCCAATGACCATTGTTTTGACCTGGGCTGTGGAGTCTTGAATCATAAGCAATTTTGGGCGGAGTCATAGTTTGCGTCGGTAAAAATGTACTCTCTCTCTGGCTCCAAATCCATCCATCCATTAACTTTTTCCAGCTTGTATCCAGGTTAGTTTAGTAAAATGCCTCCATCTTACTCTATTCTTCCACCACTCTTCCTCCTTTAAATTCCTCCATTCTTCTCCTCTTACTTGAACACTTTCTTTTATTTGTTTCTTTCATCTCTTTCTGGGCCTTCCCCGGCAGTCTTTTTCCTACATTCTTCATTTCCAACATTTTCCTCTGCATCCTCTTTTTTATCCATTCTCAATACATGCCCATACCATCTCAGTCTTGCTTACTCTACTATCTCATGTACTCCAACTCTTTCCTGGATAACTTAATTCCTAATCTTTTTTCTACTCGTGACAGCTAACATGCTCCTCACAAACTTCATTCTCGTGGCCTCCACTTTCCTAGTCTCTCTTACATTCATCGCCCATGTTTCTGCTGCATGTGTGACAATGAGTACAAAGTACACCATGTACAACACTGCCTTACACTTCAATGGGACTTCCCTTCTCCAAGGCAGGTCCTATAGGTCCTATCCACACTATCATATGGCTTCTCTACATCCATAAATACCATTACAAATTCTTTCCCATATTTATACCTTCTTTCCATCAACTGTTGTATGGCAAAGATTAAGTCTAATGAAGACCTTTATTCCCTAAATGTGTGCTGTTCCTCTCTCTAACTTAATTTAATTTTATTTCTTATTCTCTTTTCAGGTATTTTCTCATATTTTTGTACAGTGGCACATCAGCTATCCCACCATGATTTGTACACCTTTTCTTCTCTCCTTTCTTGAAAATAAGTATTATAACTTCCTTTTTCCAGACTTTCTGTACCTTGTCCTCCTTCCAAACCCCTCTCAGCACCCTGTGTAAGCATTGTATACCTACTTCCCCTGCTGCTCTTTTCTTTTCCACAGTCAGTTCGTCCATACCTGGTACTTTCCCTTGTTTCATCCTATTTAATGCGCCCCCCACTTTTTTTTCCATGTTGGACCTCTTTCCTCCTCTTCTGCTATTTCTTCCTTCTCCTTTGTTTCAGTTTCAATATTTTCCTCTTCCGGGCTGAACGTTTTCTCAAAATATCTCTCATTCATAGTTCCTTTTTATTCCTCTCCTATCTTCAACGTTCTTCCTCCTTTCTCTATCATTTTAACTTGGCTTTTCTCTCTTCTCCGGTTTCTTGCTTGGCTACACCTCCTTCCTTCCTTCCAAGTTCTGTTCTAGCATTTCCGTCAATTTTTGTATCCAAACCTTCTTGGCTTCCCCTAAAACTTGCTCCGCTCTTTTCTTCTTCTCCTTTCTATATTCTTCCTATGTTTCCTCATTCCTTTTCAGAAAACTCCTGCTGGATGCTTTATTCTTCTCTACTGCTTCTTTTGCCTTGCCATTCCACCAGGGTGTCTTCTTCCACTTTCTTCTATTAGTTGGCCTCCCAAATATCTCCTATGCCACTTCCACCTGACTGTTCTTGAAACTTTCCCATTCAATCTCTACACTTTGCATCTCATCCTTGGGTATTAATCTTTTTGCCTTTCTTCGGTACATCTTTTTTTCCCTCTTCATTTTTTAACCTCCCCACAATTATTATTCTTTCTTGATTTAGTACCTTTCCCCTATATTCCCATCCCTTTATGTCCGACACCAACAACCTGTAGTCATTCACTATCTAGGGACACACTTGGCATTACCAGCTCCAAATAAAAAGTGATATTATTATAAAAATATATGGTAAAAGTAACATTTTAACTTTATACATTTTAATTTTTTTTAAGAACAATGTTTGTAAATTTGTTCAAATATAAATTCACCAGCAAAAGAAATTTCCTATTAAGTAATCTGTACTGGAGCATTCTATAGCAATTAATTTATTACTAATTAATATACATTAGTAATTTCCGAACGAGTTGGACAGCAGACAATTAGAGTAGTCCGAGTTGAAGGCTTGGCGTACTGACTAAAAGCCCTGGTTTTGACATCAACTACACTAGCCCGGTAGCCCTTCAAACATAATTTACATTTTGACTCATGCTATAACACCATTCTGCTTATCTCCGGTCAGCAAATCAATTAACATTCAAGAAACAAGACACAAATTTAACTGGACAACTACAGCACCCAAGTAACAATGATCAAACTTTTGCTATAATCCAGTCAGTGTTCTTACTCTCTTCAGCTGAAAAGCGGGCCTGGTGTGCAGCAAAAATTACTGTGATATGTTTTTGTTTTATTCTATATGGAAGAAGGTTCAGTTAAGGTGGAAAAAAAACACATAAAAGGGAACAAACAATATGGCTTTTAAAATAAAATAAACACAGTTCAACCTTTACAGTTATGCCAATGGATAAAAATATAATAGTTGCCTCTTAAAGTGAATTGATTGTTATCGTCGAATACCCTACACCTAGGTTTCATTCTATCGAAACTAATCAGGAAAGAGTGTGAAAAGCACAATGCCATTTACTAAAAGAGGAATAAGAAGAAAAAACAACAACACATACACACAAAAGGGAGCAAAAGTAATTAGTAAATAATAATAGGATATTTAAACATTTAAAAAGGGATGAATAGCTGAGTGTTTTGTTAAGTGATCTTTATGGCCTAAACTTTTTCTGATGAATGTGTAAAATTTTTCCTCTCTTCTTTTGATATTTATTAACGATTATGATTCACTTTTAGAAGTAAGCATTACAAACTATTAGCAATACCAAAGTAGATTAAACTCAAAAATACATCACTAGTATTTTTTGATTCAAGTACTGATATAGAAACAATATAAAGAATATAAATATAATAAACAAAAAGTTTCAACAGAAAGGTTTAATACTCCCGGAAGTACCGTTTTACAGAAAACGGTAATAAATGCACACACACTTGTTTTACAAAGTAAATAATTAGAGATATCCACATCAACATAAAACGTGATATAAGGTTAAATAACATTTCTTTAGGTGATGTATTTATTATTTAGTTTACAGATTCAAAAATAATAGGTATTCTTTCGAATTTATACTTAAAAATTAATATGCAAATAACATATATATAAATTTACCATGGAGAATGTACTAGATGCAAAAGCTAATGAATAAATTGAGCAAATTGGGTAGCTAGTCAGTTATTACAAATGCATGATTTAAAAAACATTTCAGACCTGATTAGTTTAAAATATATTAAGTGAAAAACAATATAGTAGAACAAAATTTAAAAATGTGAATGAAATTTAAGATGAAACAGTTATTATTGTTTAAAATATAAATCAATAACATTGTTTCAAAACAAGTTTTTAGTTTTAATCACAAAAATTCCCATTCATGTCTTAAAATATAATTTTTATGGGTGTACGAACTCCACTTTTTTCAATGTGAAAATTTGAAATATTCTCGTGGTCTAATAGAAGTGAATTATTCTTGTTAATAGCTTTATGATCGAAAAAATATTATAGTGGTTAATTATATAACTTTATGCACTAAAACCACAGAAGAGTTTTATTAAACAAATGTTTGTAATATTTCATTTTAACCTGATAAGTTAAGTTAACATAGCCGGCAAATCAAATACTTTAGTTTTTTAAATTTGATTATTATTTTGTAATGTACATAACAATATGTACTAACTTTACTATTGAGATAGGGATAGCGAAGGTTGAATTTATAAGAAGTGTACCTACATTTATGTAGAGGGAAAGTGAAAAACCTTCAATGAAAAACCACCTTCAGTACAGCTGATTGGGATTAAAAATCCTATCTCCGTCAGTGGCAGTTTAGTCTATCATAAGAATGACTCCTTAGAACATGCGGCCACTGAAACAGCTCAAAGTGGCCATAATTGCATATAAATTAAGTATTTTAGCCGTTAATATTTTCATTGATGAAGTTTTGTAATGCCAAAGCCAGATTTTTTTCAGCTAACGTTTTGTTCAAAGCCGAGTCAAAGTCTTAAAGCTTCAAACACCCTTAATAATCTTATTTATAAAGTGATCGATAAATTCAAATGAAAAAGAAAATATATATTAAAACTTTTTAATGTACCTTTGATTCCTCCTCATAATAAACTATAATTTTAAAATATATATTTTTCTCCAAGTATTTCAAGCTCGAATCGCTGATACAATTAGAAATATCAGGTTTTGGAAAACTATCAAGTAGAGTTCGAACACCTGCTAAAATTCGACTAGAACTCAAATTTTCAAGCTGTCACACACATGAACACACACACACACACCACTATAAAATGTATTACATTCCTTGTTGCTATAATGTGATCAAAATTTTAGGAACAAATTCACACTTTAGAGTTGTTTTTTCTTAACCCTTCTCCCCCTTTACACCCCTATCAAATACACTTAAGACACACAACATTAATTTAGTGTATTTACTGTAAATTATTTTGAAAATCACATGTGTTGAAACGACCTTTTAAAAAATAAATAAAAATATTCAAACCTAATTTTAACTGAACTTAAAATAAGTTAAAAAAAAAGAATATTTCTCAGTTTTTCTCACTTTCAGTGTACTTCATAACTAAAAGTACTTTTATAATTAAAAGCTCAAATTCAGACTTTTTTTTTTATAGTTTGACGAATGCAGTGGCTTGCTAAACACTTATGAAAATGATTACATTTTTATTAATATAGCACTAGGCTAAGCCATAGTTTGAATTAGGAGGGATAGCCGGGACATTTACAACCTTCATTATCTTTAGGTTAAGAAAGTAAAATGTTGTTCTTTATTTGACTGGAAGGCTAGCTGTCAATCAGCGGTGTGGAGTCTGAGTCATAAACAACTTTTGGTAGAGTAGGTAAAAATTAGCAATGTCACGATCCCTGTTTTTCTCGATTCAGATTCTTAAGTTCAACCTCGATTTCAATTCTTGAACATTTACTTTTTCATTATTTTCCCAACCATTATTGCATAGAAAATATGATGTGCATACCCTACTCACCCCCTCAATGCAAAACTTGGACTATCATTACAACACATGTTGTTTGAAATTTTGATCTCACAATCTTATAGATATTTATTAAACACACTAAAATTCTTCAAAACTGAAAATCAAACCCAAGAATTCAAATAAAATCAAAATTAATACAATAAATTGCAGATTTTATAATGAAAAGAAGAACACATTTCACATATTACAAAAATGTTAGGTCATCGGCTATAACTGATCCTACGCAGGTTAGCTCATCAGAAATTAGTGATGGAAGTTTTGGCAGTGAATTAAAATAAATATAACCAATTTTTGCTTCATTTTTATTAACTACGTCGATTTTTGTTCTATTTTTACTAAACTTATGTTATTCAAAGAGATAAATAAAACATTTAAAATTGAAAAGTGATAAAGAATATAATTACAAGAAAGCAGCAATTTTAATTTAATAAGAATATCGATATATTACAGAAAATTGCCATTCCTAGTATACGTATTATATATATCGATGGTTTGTTTAGAATCAATTAATATATTTTGACAGTCTCACACAACTATTACTATTAAAAAAATGTGTCAAAGTTGTTAAATATTTACAACTTGTTACTGTCATAATGTCAGGTCGTATTATATTTGGGGTTGTGCTATAATTGGACCATTAAGGTATATTTACAATTTGACGGCATTTAAATGAAACGGCAACTAAGCTAATGAGAGAAAATCAATTGTCAATTATTTTGAATGTTATAGTTTTGTTTAGTTACCAGTTTTATTTAAAGTTAAGAATCAAAGTAGCGAGAATTGTAATATTAAGATCAATTCTTGATTCTTTCGATACCAGTAAGAATCGAGGGTATAGAGTTCGACATCCCTACTAAAAATGTACTGAACCTGACTCCAAACTAAAACTTATTGTATTAAAGCAATGTATGATAAATATATTTAACTTTGTACTTTTCTTTTTCTTTTTTAGAACCAATATTTGTAATTTTGTTTGAAAAATATATTTTAGTATAAATTCACAACGCGAAAGATGCTTCCCAAAAAGTAATATGTATTGAATAATTTTACTGCAGTAAAATTATTCTATTTGGAAGAAGGTATAGGAAAGTTGGATAGAAACATATAAAAGGGGGACTAACACAATATGGCCTATACAATGAAAAGAAGAACCCAGTTCACACTTTACACTGCTGCCAATGGACAAAGAGATAATGGATGTCTCTTAAATAAAATTGATCGTCACCGCCCAATCCCCTGACCTAGGTTTCATTCTATCGGAACTGCAGTAAATTCGTTATTAATAGTTAATATACTTAAGCCATTTTTGAAGGTGTCGAAGTTTTAGTCTGAGTCGGACAGTAGAAAAATAAAGGAGTCGAAGTTTAAAGCGGGCATACCAATGCTACAGCCCTGCTGTCAACATCTGCAATTTATACTCATGTGACTGTGCTAGCTATCCCTCCTAGTTTAAACAGTACTCAAGTTACAAGAAATTATAAAACTACTCCAACACTCAGTCACATAAACTAGCAAACTTTAAACAAAATCAAATATAAAAATAAATGTTCAGTCCCAAAGCAATACATCAGTACAACATAAACCACTACATATTTTGTTCAGTAACCAAGACCACATTTTTTAAAAGATAAAAATAAAAACATATATAATGATCCCATTCAATTAGAGAAAAAACAATCTTAAATTTTTTTTAACTTCCAAGCTGTGGTAAAAATGATTAAATCTTTTTTTTAAATAAGTGTGCTGGTTGGGTTATTTATGATTGTAGATATTTTAGGCAAGACATTAAATCTAATATTTAAAATGAACAAGAAAAAAGATTCATCAGAACTAAAAATGAATTGAGTGCATGAGAAAAAACATTAATCTTTAATTTTTTTAGTATTTCAAATGAAATTATTAAACCAGATTAATTATTAATGTTAATAAAATTACCATCCAAATACTATGTGTATGCTAAATTAAGTTTCAAGCTAATATTAAAACTATTTAACACTAGGCCTACAGTTTTAGAGTGAAATAAAATTAAAACTTTTTTTTTTGTCACTGCATATTATTTCCCATTTGGGTTATAAACACATTACGCTAATATGTTAAGAATGTGTAAAAACATTTAAGGGAAACTATAGAGGAGATCGAGGTTTGAATCTCAGTCGAGTCTACTGAGTGTTTTTTCCCTTAAATGGTTTACCACCTCCTTAAACCCAAATGTGGGTAGATTACCTCTTAAACGCTTCCGTCCTCATCACTACACCATTAGTCATTTTATAATGATGAAAATTGATAAAAATAAAGTTAAAGTTAACATAAATTAATAAGTTTAAGTTTAATTAAGAAAACAGCTAGGGTAATTATTATGTATGTGCATAACCTGAACAAGTAATAAGACACAGTGAAAAAAAGATATTGTTCAAATTCTGTGATGCCCAAGACAAATATTTAGGAACTGTTGACATTACGATGTGTAGAAAATTAAATTTAACGTGTCACTGAACTAATATTTTATTTACAATACCCAAAAGCTTTTTTGTTATAAAAACTGTAAAAATATTTACCATAATTTGTATTCCCTTCCACCATACCACCTTAATTTTGGTACGATAGCCCGATTTTAATAGAGTGTTAAATAAGTAGTTTAAAAAAACTGTTGTAAAAATTTGTTTTACTAGATATCGTCAAGAGCAAATTATTATTTCACCACATTACAAATCACAGCCACACCTTAACAAATGATATAAAAAGAAACCTATCTTAATGAAGTTTCTTAAATTATACATAGTCCTTTTGCTGCAATGAGTGTAAAATGTTTTGAATTAAAACCCACAGTAAAGCACAATGATAAAATTAAAAACACATTTAAGCACTATGTTAAAGTTTCATGGACACTAATTGTTTGCTTGGAGCATAATTTCTCAATATATTGCATATACATTCAAATAAAAAAAATGTCATTGATAAAATTGGTTTTACAACAAACCTTTTAAAAGTTAAAATTATCTCAGTTATCTGAAATATAAAACTTAAAACGGATTTGAAAGGTCAAACTATTTCGATATACCTTTCAAACTATAGTTTAACATGTTTTAAACCAAAAATATAGTTATTTATATTTTATCGCAAAAATAATATGGAACTCTCACTTAAAAATGAAATGAGGAAGTTGTTACCTGGAACCAAAAAGTACTAAAGATATCAACAATTAAGGTAACTGGGATTCAAACTCGATGGCGATTTTGTATTTGTGAAATTACTTTTGAATATGTTTGCTTTTCCTATAGAACCAAGTGATTGTGAAGTGGAGGGGAAAAAGAGAAGAGAAAAACAAGAGAGACAGTGTAAAAGAAGAAAAATAAATAAAGAAAGAATAGTAGGTAGAATAAGGGAAAAATGAAAGAAAAGTGGGAAAATGGGAGGCAGCAAGAAAGTTAAAAAGTAATGAAAGGAATGAGCCAGAAGCATGATGTGAAGTGAGGGTAAGAAGAGGAGGAAAGAGGGCAAAGGCTGGAACAAGGGCAAAAAGGGGTGGAATGAGGGCAAGAGGGGTTGGAGCGTGGGCAAGAGGGGGTGGAGCATGGGCAAGAGGGGGTGGAATAAGGGCAAGAGGGCACGGAATGTGGGCAAGAGGGGGTGGAACGAGGACAGGAATGAAGGCAAGAAATAGGTAATAAGAGGATGAAAGGACTGAAAAGAGGACCATAGGGATGTGAAAACAGGAGGCAAGAAAAGTAAGGAGAATGGCAAACAAAAGAAAACCGACTATTCTGCCTCATTTTTCTTAGTGAGAGAACGCATCAAGGGGTGAGGAGGAATGCTGAGATGTCATTCAATACCGTGTGCAAAGATCATGACGAGCCCCGGCTCCACCATCATGTCGTCACTCATGTGGGTGTTGTCGCAGTGGAGAACCACCACCGCCTGCTTCCCCGGCACGCGCTTGCATACATAGTTCTCATACTGGCGCCGGTTGTTTTGGCGAGTTTCAAGCGAGCACAGGCCTGGTGGCCAGCGTCGCTCGTGGGCATTCTCCATCAAGTCGTCCACGATATGAGGAGGGCAGCCCGATTCCGACAAGGTGCGCTTTATCATTGCCTGAGCCACAAAACAAGTAACAAGATATTCATCACTGGCAGAAATACAGTTATAAGACAAAAAGTTACAACAGAAATTTACATTTTTAAAGTCTTCTAATTCATTCAAGGAGTGCAAATTTCATGTGTAAAATGTAAAGCAAGGTCGATGCAAGGCTTTGGCCCTCAGATCCTCAATCCTTTAAGGATATTTGAGATTTAAGTATCTGAAACCCAAATCCTTAAAAATATTTCAAGTGAAATTTGTTTTAGAACTCTGATAGAGCTTAATGGTGATTTAGACCCAATTACAATTATAGTATAAACTTAACAACCAAGCCCAAGACCAGTAATTTAACACTTAACAGAATGTTAATGTCATCATGAATAGCGTAAAAAATTGATAATTGCCGCCGACATCTTGATCCAGATCCACAACATAGATGAACGCCCGGTTTCTGTAGAAAATGTCCTGGTATTTTCCCGTATCATCTACAAAACCTGAATTCCGATTCATTCACTAGAAAACCATTATTTGTAGACACACACACGGCATAATGTACTCACACACCCCACAAGACAAGTAGCACACCAAATTAATATTTAATAAAAGATGGCGAAAGTTAACCTTGTCGTTGGAATCACAAACAAAACAATCACACTTCCTACTGGCACGTGCCATCACGTGTAGTGGATAGCGCTATCTTTGAAACATTCACGTTGTTACGATGTGTGGGAAATTCAAACTAAAATTATTTTCGTGACTTTATGACCAGAATATTAAAAATTTGTGACTTTAATGATCTTTTTTGGAATTAGTGACTTTTTCGTGACTTTCGTGACCCAGAAGACACCCTGAAACACGAATATTGATACCATTCGCCGTCCAAATGGCAACAAGGTCGCCTACGTCACCAACTGGCAGCATAGCCCAATATTCAGTGGCCATATTTGTTTTTTGCATCTAAGGCCACTTTTAACGAGCTCTTGCTTTTAATAATTGATTTGAATTAAACAGCAAACACAAACCTCAAAACTATACAAACAACAAAACTGTTATTCTCATAATCAAAATCTTACAATTCTAAATAGACATTATAACATTGAATTATCATATAAAACACAATTAATAAAACCACGGGCATGTGCCTACAAGTTTAAGCAAACAAAATATCTTATAGTTGAGTATTTAGGTGTGATTTTGCTACTGTTAATAATTTTATTACAAATTTTAATAATACAGTGTCTATTTTGAATATTAATTTCGGCTACTTAGTAATCTGTGTGTTCTTTTATGAATATTAGTTTGGTGTGTGTGTTATCCTTGGAAAATAAACGTTTTTTTAGTGATCTTTGAATAATTATTTATCTAATATAGCATTGAGGCGTGTGATAAAAAAACTACTAATAAAAACTAATGAAATTAAATTTTAATTGTTTTTAAATGTTTAATAGTGAAGAAAAAATTAATAATCAATATTAGGCCTAACATCAACATATAAAGGTCAACAATACATAATAAATAAATAAAAGTGTCTTATATGTTTCCGGTACAGACCTAAATTTTGACTGTCAAAAGTGACAGCTTCTAAACACATGTTTTTGCAGATCATATGGTTCAACGTAAGGATACATAATTTGGTCTGGTAACTTTTCATAACTGTCAGTCAGCACTAAAGAAATCAGAGGGCTACTGTAAAAAGGTTTATAGAAGCAAATTAAACTCTTTTATGCTGACATTTCTGAATTTTTCTTTGCTTTCATTAAAGATGTCATTTAATGGCTAGTTGGTGCTAAAATATTCTTTAGTAACTGTTATAAAAATGAGTATAAGTTTAAATCCGTCATATTTGCTGAGATATCTCAAATCTGTTGATCATTTGTCGAAGTTTTCTTCTTCCTTCAAAATGTTTCAAAGATGCAAAGCTTATTGTGGGTGTCAAATTTTAAGGAGATTCAACCTTTGACATATCAAAGCTTTGCACACCCCTACTAGTTTACTAACAACTTTATCTAAGTGTTAGGTGTGAGGATATGATGTGGTGTGGTGAGAGGAAGGGAAAACCAAAATAATAAAATGTGGAGGACCAACCTATGAACCTCGGCTTTGAAACCTGACCTATCGTCAACAACAACTTTGTGGAATATGAGTTTAAAACTCTAAACTGCAGAAATTTCAGTTAAAATGTGAGAGAGATATTATGATTCATTTACAGTTTATTCCTATAGTTTAATAAATATCATATTGTTACAACAAAATAGACAACTAGAGTAAAAATAATAATGGTTCATTAGTGATGTAATCAAACTTAAAAAATAAATATAAATAAAAAAGGAAAAAAGAAAAAACATCCCAAGTTGATGTCTGACTGGTACATACACAAATGTTTACCTGCAGCACTTCATCTGGGGTGGAAATCATCCCTCCCCATCGTGTGACACGCGCCCTGGTCAGTGAATTGGACCAACGCAAAACCTCGTCTCGCTCCATCTGATCCGCGATAGCCCGCATCGCGGGGTTTGAAATGCGCATGGCCCGCATGAAGTCCTGGACAGACACCCCACACACCAGTTACTACTCTGACATGCATCGATATTTCACTTCCGATACCCCCCCATCGACAATAAATAATATTTATTAGTCCTCGTTTCTGCCATAAATTACCTTAAGCAGTTGCAGCTCCCTTTTCTGCTCATTGATCTGAAACCTCTGCTCCACCATTTCTTGCTGAAAGTCAGACATCTTCTGCTGTTGGTTGTGAATGAGCGAGCGTAACTCACGCACACAGTTATGCTCCTTCAACTCATCCTTGGGGATAACCAGCCCACAGCCCTGCTCGCACGGAACCGGACGCTTGGGGTTGTTCTCGCATTCTTCCAAATGCGAGTTTAGCAAGTCCAGCTTCACCACCGACGCGCAGCCATAGCCAGCATTGTCGCAGGCGATACACAGCCTGACCACAAGTCGATAGGTTAAATTTATAGGAATATTTATATTTTCTAATAACTATTGGCATTGTAAATATGTAATGTGGCTGCTGGATAGGAATGTGGGTGCGGCTCAGAGGAAAGGTAAGGAGACACATTAGCGGCACAACTTTGTTGAGGGCTTAGCTTAAGTTTGAAAATAGTTTGCTCTTTGTTAGTGGCAGAGACCAGCTACCCCCACAAACAGGGAGGGTCGCCCCAAACGACCAGGTCATTACACCAAGGGCCGAGCAAGGGCTTTGATTGGTGTATAATTAGTAAGTGTGGGTAGAAAGCTTATAGAATATTCTTTTGGTATCTTTTTAACATGTTTGGGGCGGGAAAGCTCTGCCCAGTTTTTACGTGTCGGTTAAGGGATGCAGTTGTAACGGGCTTGAATCAGTAAACACCTACTCGTCCTGAGGAAGACTGGAGTAGAATATCGCTAGCCGGCGATGGGTTTTGCTGATAAAATGAAGATCTACGTAGTGGTATTTTCGTGGTTCAGGTCAGTACAGAGGATGTGGGTGTCAGAATAGGAACTGTGATTCTTTATCGTTAATTTGTATCTCATGGACGTTAGTCCTAGAACTTACTATCTTATTTATCAATGTGTTTTCGTATTTAATGCCATCTCAGGAGGGAGCCTTAAGCTGTAGTGTTTCAGTTATTATGCAATAAAATTAGTAGATTTAGCGGTCGGGGTGGATGGGGACCTTAAGCCTATTTATTTTCCAGGTGTGTATATTTCAGTTTAAAAGGTTCAGTTATTTATGTTTTTTCAATTCAACATAAAAATTAGTGAAATGTATCATTGTTGGTCAGTCAGTCCTTTTGTATGTGTCACGAAAAATTGTGATGTGATGTTCTTGTAGTTTTGTAATCGTATATTTGTAGTAGGGCAGGTTCCAAGTAAATGTTAGGTTTTGATCTTTCAGCTCAGACTTGGGACATATTTTTTTCAGAGCTCTACTTGAAGTATCTGTCATACTTGGTGGATAATTTTTGTTTGTCTCTTCAAAACCTTAGTTTGGATTTAGTACCGATAAGATCCGGTTTGCAAGATCCTTAGATCAAGGGTGTATTCAGAATGAATATATTCTTGCCGATAGGTAGGACAGTTAAGGCACTACTTTTTTTTAAACACTCTCATATAGACTGAGCTTGTTCCTTCGGAAAAGTTACTGTGTTGTATTCTGGAGACAAGTGAGAAAAGCTTGTTCTCTTTTAGTTCATGATTTCTGTGCAACACTTTTACTTTAAAACCTTGAGGCTATTTTCTGTAAAAATGTTCCCTATCAAATTACCTGTGTTACACATTTTAAATCTGCTTTATACATTTCTTTTAATGTTTCTTGTAAATGTAGCCATACTCTTCTCTAATTTAATTACAATTACTTGGGGATAGGTTATGCATTTAATCTTTAAAATGTTTTAATCTGTATATTTTTTAGATGTTTGTATTTTCTTTTTCATCATATCTTTAAATTACTTAAATCTTCTAATTAATTTTCAATTCATTCATTTAATTCTCACAAATTTATACACACTTTCTTTTGTTACATGCTTAAATATCATACACACCTATTTGAATTATGATTATATATTTTAAAAATTAATAGATATTTTTATATTGGTATGAACCAATTTCTTTTGTAAGTGCATGCACGCACGCACACACACACATTTTCGTAGTTTTTAGTTAAAATCATGTCTTAGTGTATTAATGTTTTCTCTAAATTTGTATTTACATTAGATAAATGAAAATAAAATGTGTTTAAAAAATGGCTAATTTTTTAAATATCATTGATAGTTTTATTTCAATTAGTATTTTTATAAATGTTTTTTAGCACTGTCTTACTACATGTTCAGGTTATATGCACATGTGATAGTTACACTAATGAGCTAGGGATGAGGAAGGTTGAATTTAAAGGAAATGTACCCACATTTGTGTGATGAGAGAGTTTAAAACCATGTAGATAAAACCACCTTCAGTACACTTGAACGCAATTCAAACCCCGGTCTCCCCGTCATTTGCAGTCTAGTCTTACACGAGAGTAAAACCTTAGATCATGCAGCCACCGAAGCAGGTCATATCCATGTTAACTTATTCGTCCACCTGTGATTGGTTCTCTGTAGCGGCTCTTAGCGATAATCCTTAAGAAAGTTAAAATTGATCGAACTTCTATGGAGTGCTACAAACTTTTGGATAGGACTTTGTGGTTAGATCAATCTGTTGTTGTGGAGTTGATATCTTAAGGACTTATGGACCTTACAAATACAATGTTCATAGATGGGGCTTTACTTTTTACAATTATCGAATGTTAAAGGCAGTAAGCCCCAACAAGACATAGTGCCTCGATGTAAGTCTGTGTCAAACCTTGATAAGAGATTCCTCAATATCCTGGGTACAGGCCTCAGCTGCGCAGAAGTTATGGGCTGCCGATCTACCGGGCATGTGGGCTGTCGAGAGATCCACTCTTGGATGCACCCCCGACAGAAAGCGTGCTCACACACAGGGGCCTGTTAGAGGACGCAAAGAGAAAACTCTGTTTCACAATGTGGAATGAAATAAAGAAATATTAAGTCAAAAAGTTTGTCAATAAGATATTAGTAGTATTATGATTGTGTTAAGAAGTTCAATACTGTAGTTTTTACAAAAATATGTGTTGTTTTTAAAAAATAACAGATATTTAAAAAGATTTATTTTTACCCCTACTTTTTTTTCTCGTTCCTTTTTTTGTTGTCCCTAAGCCCTTGCAGTATATTTGTCATCTGATGACGCTTTACGACACACAGGTTGAAAAACACTGAGCTAGACTTAGATCGATTTTTTAAATTTCAGTTAAAATGCAGGTCTAAAAAAATATAAAGGATAAGAGTGGCTCCATACCATATGTCTTATTCTTTGAAAATAGGACAAAAAAAACGAATTTAACATTCCTGTATATAGGATTTTAGCAGGGATTATTGACCTTAACCTGAAAAGGCCTAAGTACATTGTAGTGAAAATAATTTGATGGGTAAATGTATTAAAAAAGGAATGAGGTACCTGTTTGATTCAATGTTTATGATGTAAAATAATATTAAAATATATAACTCACATAATTTATTTAAATATTATGAATAGAAAAGAAAGACTATTACCTGTAAAGGATCTTCTAAAACTCCGGAGCAAATAGGACAAACTAGCTCTTCATCGACTTCACCTTGAAATCTGTTGACTTCAAATCCCATCCTTCAAAAATATGTAGTGATGGGCACAACGTAGAGGGGAAAAGGAAACAACACAATATATTTTCAAACTTTTTTTTTTCAAGCAAATTATTTAATGATCCTGGATTTTATCAAGGTTTCGCTAAAAAAGAAATTGCGGCTATTAGCGTCTAATCCCTAAATGTGCATCAAATGAGTTATCCTAGAGCGTAGGGCCAATTATATCAGTATAAGTTCAGGGATGACACAAAATTTCAAAAAGAAAAGTTCTTTAATTTTCTTGCTAGGTTTTTGAATTCTCTATATTTTCCAGGTTTTCCCTGAATTTGAAAACACCGACCAGTGTCGTTCAGTATTCAACAAATAATTTCACCTTTAAGATGTAATATAGGATAGCTATAAAACTTTCTTTGGTCAAGTGGTCAGAGTTTCTGGCTACAGATATAGAACCACTTCTTTGAGAAGGTATATGAAACTCAAAAAATTAGACTTTTCTACTCAGTTTAGTTTTTTGTTGCGTGGATAGTGTGGAATCCAGTATGTAAAAAGAACAAACTCTAAAGAAATATCTGGAAAACATATTAATTAAAACAGTATGTACAATAAACAGAAACATATAACAGATTTTTTTAAAAAATATTAATTAATAGATTTCAATAAAGAGTGATTGTATTTGAACTCTTATTTGGTTTGACACTAACCCACTACTTTAATATTAAAATAAAAATCAGTTTTAGTGAACTTCGGACATTGTGAACAAAATATCTGAATCTGTAGAGGTTCATTATAACCAGAGTTGACTGTATTCTGCGTATTACCAGCTGTTCAAATTACACGTACACGTACACACATGTATTTAGCACCAGGCCCTCCTACCTGTTCAGGTTGTGTGGATATGTACTAATTACGCTAATGAGTTAGGGATGATGAAGGTTGAATTTAGAGGAATTGTAACTGCATATACATAGAGGGAGAGTGAAAAACCATGCATGCTCAATGGCGCGAGATGTGAATGTGTTTATTTTGTGAACATGCCTCACTACCCAATTGCAATAATCGTGATATGTTAGGGAATAAAAAAGGTTAAATTTAGAAGAAGCGCATCTGAATTTGTATGGATGAAAAGTAGAAAACCATTTACGAAAAATCAGGTTGACCTTTCAGCCACCGCAGAGGGTCCATAATACTGTTGATAAATAAGTTATCTACAGTAATCTTTTTGCTGATTTTAATGATTTTTTTTAATCAAAGATTTGATAAAGTCCAATAAAGTAAAAGATGTAAGGAGGCAGTTTTTTCGAGGGGACCTGCATAGGTGCAAGTAGTAACTAAAGAGACTCTCCTGGTCCTGGTTCTCCCTGCCTTGTTCGGGATTAGTGATAAATATGTAGGCCCATGTATCTAAATTTCACTACACCAAGCACTGGAAGACCTAGAACAATCTAACAAGTAAGCTAGACGAATTCATTGCAACCAATTTGAACATGGCCCCTAAAATTGATTCAATTTTAAACTAAAGGCATGCAGAGTTCCCGCTAGGAAGCTAGGCCTACCTCACTTTTATTTTAGGGTCTGTACAACTTTGATAGCTTACAAGGTATATTAAATAAAATAAAAGTCTATTTAACATTGGCCTAAAAATATTTGTATTGAATAAATTTAAATGTCCCAGGTTCGATTCCCATGTCCAGGTGTCATTTTTGAATTCATTCGAATATGAATCAGTTACGGCTAATCTCCATAACTATACCGTGTCCCGGTGTCATTTTTGAATTTATTTGAATATGAATTTGTTACGACTAATCTTTGTAATTATAATCATTTATTTCTTGAGCTTCACCTCTGATAAAAGCTAGTTAATTGTCTAGACCTAGCTTCACTTCCTTATATGTTTTTTCAAAGTTCCAGACTGTTTTTATCCATATGCATTTTAATTATACATTTTTTTATTCTATTTATTCCAAGTAGGTCTAACTGTTATAGTAAAATTTATTTTATATATAACTTAATCATGAAATATTTTTATCATTTGTCTAAGCTTTACTTATAGGGTAGACTACCCAGTAATTGGCAGTTTAATTTAGATTCTTTTATTAAAAAAACCTGTAACATATTCTAGGAAGCGATATGGTTTAAACTACCTACATATATTGAATCTTTAAATTTTTATTTAATTTAAAAACACTAGCTTAAGATTAACATGAACCTTAAAATAAAACATATTTTAAAAAAATGTAAAAAACACTTGACTAAGTAATTGGACGCAGTTGGCCTTATGATTGACAGTATGTTCCAGTCTTTGGCACACATTTCACAGTTTTGATTTTAAACCAGGCAAAGGTAGTTAGGCTACTTTTATTAAAATATACATAGAATAGCCTAGGCCTACTTCCAAATTATTCCTGATGACTTTCTTCACTCTCTTCATCTATTAGTAGGTCAGCTAAGTTTTCATCATCACTATTTTCTTTCGTACAGTTATGACAGATAAAGGCGACGTCTTCATTATCTTCGTCATCTTCTTCCAGCCAATAAGTTTCAGGATTTTAATGGTAACACATCTAAAGTAGTATTGTGATTTACATTTATCACATTACACACATCGTCTTCTAATTTTCATAATCAACTCATATGAATATCTCAGTCCACAGGGATTGCGATTCCAAATCTTCCTTAATATATCTTATTTGGGACTTGTTTCCTCTTATCATGGCTTTGTCTTTGGATTTTCTCTCTTTTTCTCTTCCTTCTTTGTGGTCCTTCTTTTTTCCTCATAGGACTGCCACTCTTTCGATGAAACAACCCATGATATTTTCAGAGATTTTCTCTTCCTTTCCCTTTTTTTTTTTAGGGGTGCGGGGCTAAACAATTTTTTTTTTAATGGAGATAGTCCACCCTCTCCATTTGTTTGTGGTGACAAATTCTTTAACAGTGTAGGTTGCCTTTCCGTGAAAGTACTTGATTTTGAAGGCTCATTTTCTGGTGTCTGGCTTTTCTCAGGGGGTCACATCCTTCTCTGATGCCTTTTATGTGCTAGCCTCAAGTCTGTGTTGAGTTTGAGCAAAGTGTGATGGTTGGCCATTGGTATTTAGTATATCCGTGGCCCTTTGCCATACTAAGTATAGATCATGGGCAGATTATTTCACTGCCCAAATGGGGGTGAACTTGTTGTGAGTTTATATGAAGATAGCTAAAGTTACCGGATCAATAAATGAGTCAAACACATTGATAAACGTTTTACAGGCTGGTTCTTGTTGAAGAGCAGTAGTTTGAAAATCACTATCACAAGCTTTATAAAAACTGTAACAAATAAATTTTAAGTAAACACTTAAGCTCTAGGCCTAAGTTGTAGTTTAAGTAATCCTACTCAACTCAGACACTTCATTAAGTCTAAAATCCTACAACATGTGTGGTTTCTTCAATGTGCCAAACAATGGTTTTCATGTGTTCTAGTAAATGGCACCAAGTGCCAGTTACAAGAACAAGCGTCATTCTTTGTTCTAGTAACTGTCACAGTGATTTTCCCTCCTAAAACTAATAGGTTATGGTCAACCAATATATCCATAACCAAGGGCAATCCATGAGTAATCTAAAATTAATGTGTTTAGTTATTTCCTAGGTGGATTAATTAAAATGATGCATACAGATGAAAATTCACCTACCTGTGGGGTTTTTTATTAGTAAAATGTGGAAATTCTGTCTTCAAAACTTTGGAAAAACAATGCTGCTAAACTTGATGACAAAGTAGAATATATCAACAACAGATTGAAGAAGGCATTCAGAAATGCCTTCTGCTGGGTGTCACAGATTATACAACCAATCATAAACCTTATTTTTTTAAACAAATGTCCTAGACTGCCAATTACTGGGTACTTTACCCTAGGCCTAGGTAAGTTAGGCAAGCTACTTCCTTAAACATATAACAAAGACTTTACTATACTGAGATTTTAATGCTAATGAAAGAGTGTATCAGCAAAATAAAGAAAATATATAATTATTTGTTTAGCTACATTAAGCTGTACATTTATTTGAAAACAGGAGATGTAATTTATCTCTACAAGCCTACACTTTTATGGTTAGGCTTCAACAAAAAAATTATAAACAACCAAAAGTAAACCATAACTAAAGTTCGTTCACGGTAGGAGTTTAACTTTGAAAGGCCTTTTTCACTACCAGAAATCTATTATATAGTAGGATATATGTAGGAAAAAAGACCTTTCAGAGGTAAACTCCTACCGTGAATGAAGTGTAGTTGATTTGGATTAGCTATAGCCTCTAATACAGTCACGTGATTAAAAACTTTATAATTTATCCACTTTTTACTAATGATTGTCAAATTATTTTGGTTGTGAACAGATAAAGCAAAATACTGATAACACACAAAACCAGATCTTGTAATTTTTAGCTACTCTATTACATGGTTAGTTAAATAATTTCATACGATAATTTCCTTTTATTTTTCCAGGAAATGATCGAAAAAGAAAACTCAAGTTTTTTTTAAAAAAAACTAGAATTTTATGTTTCTTACCTTAACGATTGATCACAAATTCTGTGAAGTTTAAAAATACAAAATATTCAAATGAAATAGAACAACCTAAAAGAAATATGTTTTTCCACTTGTTAGCCCAAAATTTAATCAACAGTTCGACAGGCATGACATATTTTACTTTTTAATTACTTCTGAAACACGACTAGAATATACTCCATTGCAGCATTACTGTATTGTTCCATAAATTAAAAATTTCTCTAAATTTGACAATACAATATAAATAATAGAGTTTATCTTAAATATAGGTATATAAAATTAAAAATTAAAACATTAAATACACGAAAAAACTACTAATTAGCATAAATTCTCAAGCAACTGAACAAATCTAAGTATTTCATAAATGCAAAGGGAATTGGGAATATTAAAATGTTGGCTAAGTTGAAAAGGTGAAACCATTCTCAAAAATTACAGATGTCAGTTGTTTTGTTTTTCTAATGCGTTTTCAGTTTTCACATAATTTAATTAACTGAAATAATACTACACCTAGAATGTGAATTTAATCATTGGAATGAACTTAGCTTTTTATTTAAACTACTATCATATTAATGCAATTCATTTTCAGGTAATATACTTTTCTTTAAGATAAGTAAATTATGTATTTTTTTTATTAAGACCTGTCATATGGTTAAATAGCCCAGGATTGGGTTAGAATATTTCACTGCTAAGTGCATTTATATCGCATGATTACAATATCTTGTCTAGGATTACATCTGGAGAAAACGTTCCAATGACTGCTACAGGGAGGCTGGATGCCTATGGTAAAAATACTACGTGGTCTTGGCCGATCGGCCTAGTGGCATATAAATACGGGGGATTATTTCGTACTTCAATAAAGAAACTTGTACCGAAAATATGATAACCATCAGGAAATAACAAGTAGTACAGAAGCTAGGAGTACTGGATTAATTTACTATACAAATGGTTTAAGTTAAATATTGTGCAGGTAATTTAAGATATAGGACTCTAGGTATCTCTTCTGTCTTAAAATCCAAATACTTTTATTAACTTGCTGATATAATATTTTTTTAAGGCCACCTCCTTGCCAAAATAGTATACCTACCTTTACATATTCACATCCTTACTATTAATGCTCCAACACAGACTCCATATCCCTAGGTCCGCACTCTGTGTTCCTGGTCAATAAGAAATTCTACTCGCGATTAGAGAGTCAATATCTGTAATCACGTGACCGTTTCAACCATGAGGTAGTAAGAGATTGGTCCAATCAAAAAATCATCTACAGCAAGGAATGAGCATCAAGCAGTCAGCTGATCATATAAGAATTAAAGAAACCAAAAATAACTTTGTTGAGAAAACTTTCAGTATGTTATAAAATATAGGTTAAGTACAATCACAAGAAATATATTTAACTCGATTTTAACTATCAAACTTAAAATAAATAACTGTTTGCAATAGCCTGAAAATGCAAAACAAATGTACTAGTATTTTGGATGAAAACAAAACAAGCACTTTTAATATTTTTAATACTGGGGGTGTTGAACCAACAAAAGCAAAGCCAATGTTTATGAGAACTTGATATTTCTCAGAAAACATTTTCCTAGAAGCCGCTCTTCCCGGTGTTTAGATTTTTAGAAAAATCTTTCTGAAATAGCTCCACGTGTAGCCATCTTTTCATTTTGTATATGTTTCCATAGCGACAAATCCTCTCACTGGCATTTGTGCTTTTATTTCAATGTGCATTCACATATTTACTCGGCTGTGATTGGTAGTCCGTAGAAAGTTAAAGTTGAGCAATTTCTGCGGAGTAAGGACTTACGGATAGAGACACTGTGGCCAGAGCAATCTGATATTGTGGCATCAATTTCTTACAGACCACGGGCCGATGGATACAGAGTTTGTGCCAGGGCCTTTAGCCTAGCCTACTGTTATCTTTTCTTAGTTTCATACTCTAGCAAATTATTATTATCTCCCTCCACCTAGTTATCCTGTTATCTTTACTTTTTTCCCTATGAACATATTTTTTGTAGTCTAAGTTACCATTAATGTAACTAGTCCTCATTTTAATACAAATAAATAAATCAATAAAAAAATAGGCAGCACTTGTTGTCATAATTTATGATAGGCTTGCATATCTTATGAAGTTATTTGTTCATTTAATTCTAGTAAGTATTCTATTTTTATTTTAGTTCTAGTGAATCCTTTCTTGCAAAGTTAAAGCATTGAAAATGTGAGATTTTAGATAGTTGGATTAAAACCTTCTTGTAATTAATATCTAACCTAATTAATAACCACCAAAAATGTCTAAGGATAACATCATCATCATCATCAACCATTTCCATCCTGTGGTTGGGTCACTTTAGTAAAATGCCTCCATCTTACTCTATTCTTCCCCTACTCTTCCTCCTTTAATTTCTTCCATTCTTCTCCTCTCAGTTGAACACTTTCTGTTATCTGCTCAGACTCCTATCTCTTTCTTGGCCTCCTTTGTCTTTTTCCTGCATACTTCATTTCCAACATTTTCTTCGACATCCTCTCTTTTGCCATCCTCATTACATGCCCAAATCATCTCAGTCTCGTTTCCTCGACTATCTCATCTACTCCCTTTACCCCTACTCTTTCCTGGATAACTTCATTCCTAATCTTGTTTCTCCTTATGACAACTAACATGCTCCTCACAAACTTCATTCCTATGACCTCCACTTTTTTTTCTAGTTTCTCTTGCATTTACTGTCTATGCTTCTGCTGCATATGTGACATTGTGTACGCCCTGTACGTTAAGTATGTCCTTATCCTTCAAGGGGACTAAGAATAACAAATGTAAAACATATTTTCACGATTTGTCACATGATACAAGATTAAAGTTTAAATTTGAAATTAGAGATGATAAAAAAATAATTTACTATTCTTTGGAAGTCTTCACAAAAAAGAAACTGTGGTATAAATGGTCAGAAAATTCCACACATTTTTAAAACTATTTCAAAAATACAAGGAAAACATCTAACGGACATGTTATGTATTAATTACTGTACGAGAATGTGCTAGGGATTAGAAAGGTTGAGTTTTGAGGAAGTGTACCCACATTTGTGTGGAGAGTGGGAAAAACCTTTAGAATAAACAATCCTCAGTACACCCGACCGGATTTTAAACCCCAATCTCCCCGTCATCGGGAGTCCAGTCTATTGCGAGATGACTCTTTAGACCATTCAAATACCGAAGTGGGTAATGTTGAATTTAAATTCAAACAAAGTTTAATCATCTTCCCCATTACCAACAAATTTTAAGTAGAATATTATCACTAACTTTAAATAGCAATAATTTCATAGTTGAGACCGAAGTAGCATTGCAACCCACTTTTTAACAACTGTGACTCAGATGTTATGAATCACTTTCAAAATTATTATGTAGCATCACTCACAAAGAAAATAAATATATTTGTTTTACAAGAAAGCTATGAAGTCAATCTAATAAAGAGACTAAACTAGTATCTAGGTCATTATTTAGAAAAATGGAAATATTCTCAAGCATGCTTATCAATATAATTATTTGTAGTTTTTTTCCATCGCACCTCATTACCCATTCAAATTTCAGTCTCATTATTAACCATGATGACAGTAGAATTTAGAGAAAGTGTTCTCGCATTTGTGTGAAGGAAGAGAGTGAAACCATTTAGGAAAAATACCTTCAGAACAACCGACTGGCACTAAGCCCCAATATCCCCGTCGTTGGTTGTCCGTTCTATTGTAAGGGTAACACCTTATAGTCTATTTGACCACAGAAGCAGTTAATACAATTATTCAACTTTAGATTATGTTGTGGTTCACACAATCATGCACACACATTAATTGGGGCTTTGTTATTATTTGAACTGTTCCTCTAAGGTTGAATAGTTAATTGTAATCTGTATAACTGATAATCAATCCATACAGTTTGCATTCCTACATTAACGATCTGCCTTTGTTTTATAGATGTACTTCAAGTGCACTACTGAAGAATTCACAGTGACAAAATGGCTCAAAACACTTTGTGTGGTGCACCTGCAACAGCCATTGAAACAACTTCTCAAGAACAAACTCAGAACAATTCACACCATATAATATATAATCGTACCATTCACGTGAATCCTAAACTCTCCGCTCTATACAAGAACAAAGAATTCATACAAAAATTACTTGCCGAGAACAAAACCCAACCTGTCAGACCCCACTCAATTTACTTCAATCCGAAGTTTCTCGTGAACAAACCTAAGGAAAAGGATTCAAATAACGCTAGGTTACTGCTGCAACAACATAATCAAGGGCTAGATCCTTCTTCAAGAAGGGAAACTAATGCCAACCCGCCGTTTGTTATGAAACAACTTTCGAGGAATGCTTTAAATGAACTGAAGTTTTCAAACGGCTCAAGTTGCGACAATAATCAGTCTAAAGGGCCCCACAGTGCCGTCATTGTTCCGATAAACTTTTATGAGAAACCAAAATACTCTCTTGAAACAAACATTACAAATTTGGAAGAATCAGATCTGCCTAAGCAGTCATATAAAATTTCATCATCAAAGGAATCAAAACCGAATGACGAGTCGAATTGTCATTCAAGATTTGCATTGGATGAATCGAAATCTCTCGAACAGTTGTATGATATAGCTAAAAGCTCTTTAGGTAGGTCTAAAAAAAATCCTTACTTAAACTATGATGCAAACCATCCTTCACATAAAATTAACTCACCAACTCATTTGAGACCAGTTTTAAAATCCTCTTCAGAAGGTCTGAGGCTCTTGAATAGCACCCAAGATATTTTTCAGATTGAAAAACCTAAAAGAAAATCTCATAACGCTCACTCGAATTCTAATTTGAAATCACACTCTATCACTGGTTTGAAGAGAAAAATATTGGAAAATGTTCCTGAAACAAGCATGTCCAAAAAGGGTACACCAACCAGCAACAAAATCACTTCTCTGGAAGCCCCACGTCAAGTTGGGTTGCTAAACATGAGTATGAAACAAGTTAATGCAATTTCTGGTGAACATAAACTGATGGACGAGGGGAAAACTACAAATTTAGATTGTTCATCATTTGTTATAAATAAAAATGTTCAAAGGCCAGATGAATGTTTGTCTTCGTTAAAGGAGTCTAATGATACCGTCCTTGAGAACCCATCTTTATTGCATGGAGGAACACCAGAACAAAATAGTTCTGATAATTCAGTTTTTAAAGTGCCGGTAGACATTCCACCAAGGAAAAAATCTGCAGAAAAGACCGCAGAAGAGCGGTATATAAAGAGAGTAGAATATTTGAAACTGAGAAAGGCAAAATCTAGCAGTAGAACTACATCAACAGCATCATTTGCGCCTAGATTGATTGGATCAGGAAAAGCATCGAAACTCAAACATCTTGGTCTCATAATTCAAAAAAAGAAAATGTGTAACGACTTTTCTGATGACGACAACAACACGGCGGGTGAAGGAAGGTC
The DNA here is from genome assembly GCA_901482245.1 of Timema douglasi. Lineage (NCBI taxonomy): Eukaryota > Metazoa > Arthropoda > Insecta > Phasmatodea > Timematidae > Timema > Timema douglasi. The sequence continues at coordinate 123,970 of CABEEJ010000512.1, forward strand.
ATATCTCACAGACCTTGCTTGTGACTGCATGTCATCAGAAGCTCTTGCCAAGACCCCAAGGTCTAGGTACAAAAGAAGAGTCAAAGCTGCAAACTGTATTTATGATTGTGATACTAAGGACAGTCAAGTTCCGATGCCAAACTGGGACCAGAATGTGCATGATGTTAACTCAAGGGTCTCAGAGTGGTTATCCAGTAGTCCTGACGTTTCCTCGTTTGAAGTGAATGTAAACACGACATGCTCCAAGGTGAAGTTGAGTAGCAAATCAAAATCAAACAAGGATAAAATTAACCATGCACAGTCAGGTAAACCTACAGAAGATGTCGGTGGTTCATCAAGCCGTGATTCGAGTAGGACGAGACAGAAACGAGAAGAATCTAAACGAGTTAATCAGCCCAACTTTAGTTACAACGGATCAGACTCGCATAGTAAAGAAACTACAAAGATTAGAAAACCAAAGTATTTTCTTTTGAACCCTAAATTTTCCAATTTACACTTTCTAGATGTAAAGTATAACACACCATCAAATTTGAATGATGAATGCAGGATTCCAGCAGCACATTTACATAACGATGAAAGAAGTTTTTCATCCCACGTAGTTTCCGAACCAAATGTTTCGCCATTAGATTTGCGTGTTTCAATAACAAATATGCATAAAGAACACAGTACACCACTAAATTTAAACCACAAAGCCAATGTGTCATTAAATTTAGATCAAAAATACACAGTACCATTAGATTTGGATCGGACCTACTCTTCACCGTCAAATTTGGGTCAAACTTACCCTGCACCATCAAATTTGGGTCAAACATACTCTGCATTGTCAAATTCGAGTGAAACATACATTTCTCCGTCAAATTTGGATCAGGCATATACTACATCAAATTTGAGTCAAATACACACTATATCATCAAGTTTGGATCAAACCCACACTACTCAATCAAATCTGGATCAGAAACACACAACACCATCAATTTTGGATCAAATTTGCAACATGCCATCACATTTGGATAGGAAACAGAGTGTGCCATCAAATTTAGAACAAATTAATAGGATTTCATCTACATGTCTTAAGAACGCATGCAATATTCCATACAAACATAAGAAGTGGAACTCTTCACCAGTTCATATGCATAAAGATTGCAATGCTCCTTTAGATGTATATAGAAGGTGCAGCCAATCTAGTAAACCGAGACGTCTCGCTGTTCTAATAGAGGAGCATTTATTCAAGCAGTTCTATTCTGAACGAGTACATTGTTTGCCAGATGATATTGTAATGCAACTCCAAAACATTGGATTAGAAAGGGATGTGAATTTGTTGTCAAACGAAATTGCCACACAAATTCGGAACATTAGCATGGAAAGGAATGATACAAATTGCTGTGAAGTTGGAATGGAAGACTTTGATATTTCTGATGTGTATCCAATGTTCCATAACATGCCGACAGAAGACGGTGAAGAGCTGGATGAGTCGTTGGGTTTAAAAGACAAGCCACCATGTCAAAACTTGGAACAAAAAATTCATAGAATGACAAGTAATGATGATGGGGATGAGGTCTATAAAAATGGTGTTGATGTTAATAAGCAGTTCTCTCCAAATCAGGATGAGTTAATTGAGAGAAAAGATAACTTTTCATGCCAAATTTATGAATCGAAAAGTGCCGACATGGAAATAGACGATGAAACTAAAGTGGGAAGCAGTTCAGATGTGGAGAAACCAGACTCCCCGGTTATATCAAATGATACCAAAGAAGAGATACCACAAACACATAATGTTCACTCAATGAGTGACATAGCTACAGGTATTGAATATGGGCCTAGTTTAGTTCAAAGTAGTCACGTAGACCTACCAAAAAACTTAAACAGTGAAGAGAGTTATTTTGTAAAAAGCAAAACGAAACTAATCCGTCAGTCATCAACGAGTAAAAGTTCGGGATATAGTGGAGCTGTGAAGAGAAATTCACCATCCAACTTAAAAATAAAAAGGTCGGGCTCATTGGTTTCTGTCAGTAAAACAAAGTTGGTGAGGAAAAACTCTTCTAGCGTTGGAAAAACCAGCAGCCCTCCAACTTTCACAAACAAAAGACGGCTGCCAACGAGGGGTGGTAAAAAGTTGGTCAGAATGCCATCTCAAACCTGTAATAGCTCCTTCATGTCGGTGAGTACCACCAAACTTGTCCGAATCCGTAAACCAAGTTTGACATCGGTGAGGTCTCGGCAAACCCCTAAAGCAAGAAGGAGAACGTCAGTCTCGTCTCTTTCTTCATCTGTAAAAGCTACTAAGTCGACGAAGACAAAGTACAGTCTCAGTCGATGTTCGCCCAACCATCCTTCTTGTAGGAAGTCACCACATCACACTCTAAGAAGGGTCTGTCTCAAATCCAAGTACAGAATTGACAGAAGGGCTCAGAAAGCCTCACGACTGGTTGTGAAGAAGGTGAAGAAATACTCCCTCAAGTATGAGGGGGTGAGGAAGGGTGACTCGGTCGGTGCCAGGAAGGCCAAGACCAAGGTTCAATACAGCGGGAAAGACGCCTCCTACCACTTTGTGAAGCAGCTGGGCTCTATCAACAGGGTTTGGAGAAATGCTGCCGACTGCTTCAACCCACAGAAGATCGTGGTGACCAATAAGAAACTTCAAAGGATGTAAGTTTATAAATGTGTGTTTTTATTCAGGGCTGGGGATTCTATGTCAGGCCCATAAGCAATTTTGGGTGGAGTAGGTAAAAACATACTGGCTCCGGCTTTAAAATATAATCATAATATTAAAACGATATAAAATTATGGTAAATACATCATGTGAATTCTTTACTTTTTTTTATTCTTTAGGACCAATATTTGTTATTTGGATTGACAAATTTATTTAAATATAAGTTCATAATGGCAAAGAAGCTTACCATGAATTAATATCTATTGAGGCATGTTACTGTGCAGTAGATTTGTTAGTTACTAATTAATTCACTCAAGCCATTTATGGAAGAGTCAAAGGCTTGGCTTATCAACTCCGCTCTGGTTTTACTTAAGCTTGTCTCTTACTGTTTCATGAGAAAGCAGGTATTCATTCACTCGAGCTGTGCCTATAAACCATACTCATCTTGTTTCCAAACCCATAATTTTATTTTGTGCTATAAAGATTGCATTACTTGGGATGAGGTATTTAGATGAGAAGGTTAAATAAACATTTTGAGTGAGTTGATTAGTGAGATAAGGAAAAATTACACTTGTATTAATTTTTTTTCCCTATCATATTTATCTCTTTATCAAAATATTTTGCGCTTAAGTCTCTTGCAAAGTTTTATTTCTCTATGAGGTTTGATAACTATTAGTCATAATATTTTTTGGTGCAGTTTTTCTTTTACTACTGGATTACATAAATTATGTTTATGATGGATTTACTATTTAGCGGAAGAAGTCCAACAAACGATGCTTCCCAAAACTTGAAGCGCAAGTCCAACCTTGTGCAAATTGGAGGGATGCTATATAAGTGCACTCGGAACAAGCTCACACGCACACCAGCCTCCAAAATCAGTGAAACAGCTGATGCAGGTAAATCTCATCAAGTCGATAAAATATGTTTATTTGTTTGTACACTCCTTTTACCATGTAAAGTAGCAAGCTTACCTTGCATGGTTCCACTATGGCATAGCTTATAAGATATTGTAGTATAATATCGTCAAGGTGAGACTTCTAGCATTAAAGATAAAAAGAGTTTACATCCTGCTCTTTCAATATATACATCTTTTTTTTCTCTCTAGATTTTAAACTTAGAGTTCTTTGTTCCTTTTTATTTGCGCTAAATAGGTGACCTGGCGATCTAGAGGTAATGTGTCAGACTTCTGTGCTGTGGGTCTGGGGTTCATTCCTAAGTACCGGAACAGATTTATCTGATTGTCAAACCCTTCCTTCACCTCTGACAAGATGTGTATTAATCACAACTTGTGAATGTGGGGAATGCTAGGCCTCCACGGTGGTTTGGATCTCACGTTAAGCTGTAGGTCCTCCATTTCATCTCACAATCACCCTACCAATACACATTAGCGTAAGTGCGTATAACCCGAACGAGTAGTAGGACGCGGTGATGATAATAATAATAATAATAATAATAATAATATAATAATAATATTATTGTTATTATTATTTTTTGTGCTAAAAAGTTTTGATTAATTTAAATTTAAGCAGGTACCATACTGGTTTCATTTATTTAATAATGTTGATGTACTGATCATAATAATATGCTTTTGTTATAGTTTGAAAAAAACTTTCAGACACACTTAAATAAGATATGACTCATATAAAATAGCTTATTATTGATCCGATGGTTTTTTTTTAAAGTTAAACTTGCACAGTTTTGTGAAAAAAATGTTTTACGAATATGGTATTTTTTACTCATTTTGTTTGTTCTTTTTTAAGGTATTTGATGTAATGTTGCTTAATGAATCCAAATGTTGATAATGTCTTGGTTAGGGCATTGTTAACTTAGTGGGTTTGTTTTTAGGAGCTGTCGAGAAGCGGGGTCATGTGTTGTATGTCCGAGGCGACAAGTTCATCATGGACTTTGCAGGTAAAACGATGCGTCGCATCACAGAGGATGGAGGTTCGCGAGAGAATATGCCTGTCAAACGTGGGGCACGCACCAGGATAGACATAGGAGGTGTCACATTCTTACAGAAGTCACCCAACGTTCTCATCAGGACGGAGACTCACAAAGCCAGAAGCATTTTGAGGTTAGGTTCATAACAACTATTTCCAAGTTTCTTGTTCCACTCTTTCTCCTGTCAATTCTTTCTATTGAACACTTGCTGTTATTTGATTTTCAAATCTCTTTCACACTTTTCCTTGCAGATATTTCCCTCTAAACTTCAACTCCATTATTCTTTTTGGGATTCTTTCCTTTTCTATTCTTATTACATGCCATCTCACCCTTCCTCTATTGTCTCATGTACTCCAACATCATCACATGACCTGACCATACCATCTCACTCTTGCTTCCTCTACTTTCTCATGTAGACTACTCTCTGCACCCCAATTCTTGCCCAGACAACTTCATTCCTAATCCCGGCAACAGCTAGCATGCTCACCATAGCTTCCATCTTCCTTGTCTCTCTTGTATCCAATGTCCATCTTTCTGCTGCATACACAATTATGGATATAAAGTACGCCCTATCCTTCACTTGCTTACACTTCATGGGTACTTCTATGTTTCATAGCAAGTTCCTTACACACCTGTGTAACATCTCCCTCTGCTTTTCTTTAAAAATGTGTCTTTGTGTTTACTTGTCTTTAAGCTAAATAATTTCTTCTCCGGTATCAATAAGGTAAATGTGCTGGCCATCTCTCCTAATTTAAGCCTAGTTGCATGATTAATTACTGTATTTAAAAATTTTAATTTAAAATATATTCATGTTGTTGCCTATAATATGTAAACGTTTATTCATCCTTATGTAAGTTTGTAAAATGCGGTGGATCTGTTGTCGATGTTGAGCACGTTTTCTCACTGGAACCTTTATCATTTCAGCCAAGCCAAACAGAAGAGCATTGCAATATTGACACAAAAGATGCGCAAGAGCAATGAACTGTGCATGTTTTACCAGCGCTTTGGCAAGTGCTCCAAGAAAGAAAAAGGGCTCTGTCCCAAGGTGCATGACCCAAAACGCATCGCTGTCTGCAGGAAGTGAGTGTATTGAAATAATTTTATCATTTTGCTTTGGCCAGGCAGTCATATTAACATTTTCTTCAAACCTAAAGTGTAATTTTTATCAATTGGTAATGGGGAAAAAACTTCCTTACTATAAATTTGTTCTGTTCATTTTTTATATTAATTTCTTTGTGGGATTGAGAGATAAAAATAAAGTTTAGTAAAAATAAATTTGATAAAAAAGGTTAACCCCTTTTGTCTTAATGTGTCACACACGTGATAGAAGGTGGAAGTTTAGGAAAAAGTTATTTTGTGTCATAAATTTGGAAGAAGACACTGTAAAGGTGTAGTGGACAGAAACATATAAAGAGGAACAAACACAATATGGGTTTTACAATAAAAAGAAAAAAGTTCACACTTTACATTGCTGCCATTGGACATTGTAGTAAAGGCTGTCTCTTGAAGAAAATTAAACCGTTGCAGACCAAGCCCCTAACCAAAGTTACATCAAAACTCATCTGGAGGGAGTGTGAAATGCTCAACTCGACTTCATAAAGTATGAAACCAAAAACCTTAAAGGGAGAAAAATGAAAATGATAAAGGATTAAAGTACGGTATATAGAGATAGGAGTGTGTAAAAAGGAATGAATAACGAAAGGACAAAGACAGGAAATGAACATTGGATGAGATTAAGTTCATGCATTATATCTTATATGACAAGTGTTGTAAGATTCTTCTTTCTTCACTTATACAACTTTTTTCTTCTTCTTATTTTAGGGTTCCACAATTAAAATACATTTGGCAGCAGGGGTCAAGGTATTGAAAATATTAAATTTTGGAAAATGCTACATTTAAGTGAATTTGATATATATATCTCTAATTTCTTCAGGTTTACCTACAATTATTCAGCTTTGTCACCTTCAAAGTATATCCCTCCTCAGTTGATACACCGCTCCCAATGCAGTTTACACTTTTTGAAGCAGTTCTAATAGGCGGTTTTTTGGGGTTGCGCATAGGTCGGCCTTAATGTCTTTAATGTCTTCAATTGTGTTGAATCTGTGTCCTTTCAAAGTGGACCTTAGTTTTGGGAACAGGAAAGAGTCCGCTGGGGCCAGGTCAGGTGAGAAGGGAGGTTGAGGAAGCACACTGCTCTATGTTGTTATGCAAAATTCAGGATGCATTGTTGTGATAAAAGAACCAGGACTCATTTTTCCTCAACCCTGGCATTTTTCTCTTGAGATTTTCCCGCAGACTTCTCAGAACTACAAGATAGTACCAACGAATTACTGTTTGTCCTTCCAGTAAAAATTTGTGATGAACACCACCTTCTACAGAAAAAAAAGTCAGCATAATTTTCACGTTTGACTTGACCTGCTGTGCTATTTTTTTTGCTATCAGTGAATTTTTTCCAAGCCACTGTGAAGATGGGGTTTTCGTTTAGACATCATAGTTGTATCTCCAGTGATAATTCTCTTCATGAACTTTTTGTTCTCATTTGAGTGATCCAAAATTTCTTGGCAAATTGCAACTCGATTGTTTCTCTGATCCTGAGTCAGCAGTCGTGAGACGAGCTTTGCTTGCATCAATACACTGCATTTCAAATTTTCTGGACAGAATGTTGTGACATGATGCCATTGAAATCTTCATTCATCCGTGATTTCTCTAACAATAAATTGACGGTTTGAATGAACATTTTTCTGAACTTGGGCCACATGAGAGTCATCAGTTGACATTGAGGGTCGCTCTGAATGAAGATCATCATCAGTTGACTGTCAACCATCTTTGAATCGCTTAAACCATTCATAAACCCTCATACAACTGACTGATCTCCATAAACATGTTTCATCATTTCATGAGTTTACTTAAATGTTTTCCCAAGTTTGATGCAAACTTTAATGTTGAAACACTGCTTGTAAAACTCAGCCATCTCGAAAATCACAAAACACACACAGCAAGCTCCTAAACAAAACAATGCAGTGCGATAACCAGAATAGAATGTTGGCGTCAATGGCATGTTAACCCTTTTGCACTCAACACATTTTCACTTGGCTTATCCAAAAAAACTCAAGCTAATTTTCACATATTTACCTCTAAACATTTAAAATTTTCCCATTGGAAAAGTTTTCAATGTATACAAATGGAAAAAATCACACTTATACAGTAAACATTGAAGACTTAGAAAACAAATATTTCATAATTGATTTAACTTAAGATATTTTGAAAAAAATAATAATTGAAATTTGAAAATTTGAATTAGATTTTATTATTCAAAATTTAAAAAATCTTTTTTTTCCAAGTCTTCCTTCTTCATCAGTCATCCTGCAAGAAAGAGCATTTATTTCTATAAAATTTGGTATAAGTTTGGTGTTTGTAGATTTGTCTGATTCTAAACTAATGACTTTTTGTAAAATCATGTATACGGGACAGTAGGCCTATTTAGAATTTTGAAGTCAGCACCTGTGTTTTGAAAAACACACTCCATGAAGTCGTAAGATCTGGGTTATTGTCATCGCTAGTGGTATCAGAGTCACTTTCAGGCACAAAGTCACTCTCACTGTTAATACTGTTTGAATAATCTAATATATCTGAATTATTTAGCCTAGAACTTGGATCAGCCATTGCTGAGATAAAAATCAAATCAAACTATTGTCTTAACACTTAGTGCTAGATAACTTCCAATAAAAATAACTATGAAGAAAATAACCACAAAATAATAAATAAACTTTAGAATGAAAATAAAAATCAGCTGCAAACACATAATACACATTAAATAAAGATAAACACGAAAGCCAGAAACGTAATCGCGCCACGATGTAAACATGAGAAAATAACAAACTTCATTTGTTAAGAAAAGGTATTTTCATAAACATTACAGTGCTTTCTGTTGAAGAAAATACTAACTAGATCTTCATATTTATGATACAGTCCTTGTGGTGACATCTAGTAATATAATATATATAAAAAAAGACTAAATTTAGCTGGCGCCGATGGATCGACCGTGTGAGTGTTTAAGCCACTACTTGGCGCACTGAGCGTTTAAGGGTTAATTGTGAAGCTTTCGGCTATCAAGTGCCACTTACTGTACATCTTCACGACATCGCGTTGCCACACTATTAAAATAATTAGGGAACTTTTTAAACAGCCCTTGTATAGTTATATAAATTAAATATTTTATAAACTTCATTAATACAGATATTCAATTATTTTTTTAATGGTTAATATATTTACATATATTCTGGTTGTTATTATTTGACATACAGGTAACTGAATAAACAATGCTATAGGGCCTACTAAGGAAAATGTTAACGTTCTAACGGCTATATTTGATTAAATACATAACTTTAAAGTTAGCAATACATATTGTACAGAAAGTGTCTTCAATTTTAAATATGGCATCCTAGATATGCACAGCACAGTAGCAAGTAAAGTAGGACATAAGGGGTTAATTTTAGGGAATTGCTCCAGCATTCACCTAAAGTATGTAATGAGGGTGGAAAAGGAGAAGATACCAAAGATAATGTTGGAGATGAGGTATGTCCGGAAAAGACATCACCTGGGAGACCAAGAAAAGGGAGGAGCAGATAACAGAAAGTGTCCAAGTGGGAGGAGAAGAATAGAAGCAATTAAAAAAGGAAGAAAGTAAATTAATAAGGATCGAAAATGAGACCATACCAAAGACCATAGAGAATGGTGAGTATGAAGTATGTAGGAAAAAGACCGCAAGCTAGACCAATAAAGAGATGGGTAGTAGCAATTAACAGAAAGTGTGCAGGTGAAACCAAAAGAATGGAGGCAATTAAAAGAGGAAGAGCGGTGAAAGGATAGAGGAAGATGGAGAAATTTTATTAAACTGACCCGGCCACAGACTGGTAGCAACTGAAAATGTTAATGATTAATCTAATGCATGAATGAGATAAAAGATTTGGAGGATAAAAACCACACAGTCAAGGATTTAACCCATGTTCTCTTGAATTGAGCATAATTCACATTCAGTCCTTCTGGTGTCACCTTTGTTGCTTTTTCCTGTTTGACATGACCATTTACTTCAGTAAATCAGGGTGTCTATCATCCGGGAAAATCAGGGAAAACGGGAATTAGCCGGGAATTTGAAGTGATCGGGAAAAAACAGGAATAAGTCGGGAATTTGGTAAATCACAATAAAAATCCGGGAAAATGATATTTTACTCAAAATATGAAATACGATAATCATTAAATCAGTAAATTATAATGTCATTTTTTTGTTTGTAGCTGTGTAATATATTTTTAATTAATACTATAGTAAACAATTTTAATACGAATTAAAAAAATATTAAAATTTTAAAATTTATTATTATTCATAAAAAAGGTTAATAGAAAATTGAGAGTGGATAAGGGAGGGGGGTGCGAGTTAGGAGGATGTGACATACTTTTTTAGTCGGGAATTTTAGGAAATGATCAGGGAAAAGGTCGGGGATTTCATTGAGTCAAGTTGAGTAGACACCATGGTAAATGTGCATTGGTATACATTTGTGTGTGTCATCTTAGGTTCCTGCTAGGTAAGTGTGAGTTGGTGGCCTGCCCCTTGTCCCACGAGGTGGTCCCAGAGAAAATGCCGACGTGTCGCTACTTCTTGGAGGCGGTTTGTGTCCGCGACAACTGCCCCTACTTGCATGTCAAGCACAACCCCAAGACGGATATTTGCTTGGGATTTCTTCAAGGATACTGTTCCCAAGGGGAGAAGGTATGTGAATCAAATTTTGGAGCAGTTTCAAACAAACGTGGCCGCATTTGAAGATGAATTTGGATTTCACATTCAATATGTTACTGGCATAAGCCTTAGTAATCGGAATGGGTCGAATCCACATTTTTTTAAATCCGAATCTTTATTTGCCTACAAATATTAAATATGAATTTGAATCTTAGAAACCATGTTGCGCATATATAGCTAATTTTTTTCGCCGATTTGATTTTTTCCTTCAAATATAATATTTTTCACGGCAAATGATACATTAATTATTTGTGGTCAGGTTGTTATATATATATATATATATATAATGATGTTAAGCTAAATAACTAAAAAAACATCATCTGTCATTAAATAAATAAGTATGATAGAATTGTAGAAAGTCTATCACAAATAAAAGTAGAAACCCATATTTACAAATATCTCAATGACACTGGCATCTTCCTCAGAAGGTACTACGTTGAACAGTAAGGTGGCTTCATTAGTGTCAACCTAGAGCCCAGCTTCTTGTTCAGTATACCACTCTCCACCTGAGGAAGATGCCACGTGGTATTGAAATATTTGTAAATATATGTTAATATTTTTTCTATTATTAATATATACTACTTTCGCTTGACCCCTCGGAGAAATAAAAGTATTGTGATTGTCAAAAAAATTGAATTCAAAATTTAAAAAAAAATCATGAAACCCCTGAAACCAAAAAAGTGGTTTTTGCGATGCCATCTGTCTGGCTAAGAGCCAAAACTATTTTACTGACCGGGCTAAAACTTTGTATTTAGGAGTTTTTTTTAAAGGTTTCTCCAAATTTTTTGGAATTAGATCCTCAACCCTAAAATTAAGTGTACGATAGTTTGCTCAACGCCAAAGAGAAAACAAAATTACTTTTATCAAAATCCATTCTAACAATTTTGGTTAAATTTTGTATTTAGGCGTTATTTAGCATTACAAACAAAATGGCAACTCTCATTTTCCCATAAACATAACAAGAAATTTCCAATTTTGATATTATTTCTGCAACTATGTACACACAAAATAGCGTATCATTTTAAATTTGTAGTACTACTATTAGAAATAAAAATATTTTATTTGAATTTTGTTGTTGTTGATAAAACCAATAATTGCTGAGATATAAGCGAACACTTTTTATAGAGTTATTTGATATTGATTGTTATGCGCTTTGCTGGACAGAGATGTTTCTCTTTTATCAATGTTTCTGTAACAGTGTGCATATTATTTCATATATGCTATTAGGTGGAGTATTTCTGCAACATAATTTATTAATTCATTTCGCAAATCTTATGGGTTTTTAATAAATGAGAAGGGAGAAAGTCTGTGTGCAATGAGCCGTGCCATTTTCATAAAACTATAAAATATAACTATAAAATTGCACATTTTTAAAGCTTCGAGGATTCAAATTTGGATTTGAAAGAAAGGTTGAGATTCGGATGTGAGACATATAGTATCTGACCCATCTATAGCTATAGCATTTATGAACAATGAGGAGGCCCAATGGATAAATGATTTTACAATAATGGAAATGATTAATAATAATATTTTTAAGTGGACTTAGATTATGTTTTTGTTTCTCTTCTCATCCCCTGATACTTCCCCGATGATGTTCAGTGCCAGAAGAGACATGAGAACATGTGTCCAGAGTTTGACAAGTACGGGAAATGCTCAAGAGGTAAGTTTTGTTCGTATCCTCATAAGTTGAACACAAAACAACCATCAAAGGGTCCAGCTAGAAGCTCAAAGACGCCAATACGCAAGACCCGCCGAGCCGCAGAACCGAAACCGGAGCGCCGCAGGTACTATCAAGACAACGATAAAAAACAAGAGAGTCAGACAGCGCTGCACGATGACAGTCATGCCACGGGTAAGGAAACTGAATGTCAAGTCGACCAGAGGCTTTCTTTAGTCGGCAGACATGATCATTTTGATATAACTGATTATTCCTCCTATCCTACCTCCGCCCCTTGTGAGGAGTCAAAAGTAATGAGGTTGAAATGTCATCCTATGCCCGATTACATCTCATTGAAATAAAATGGGTCGACGTAACCCAAAATTGTTTTGTCATGCAATATTTTTTTATGTATTAAAATTGCACTTTTAGTTTGGTTTTCACGATTCTTACTTTTTATCATTATTTATTGCAATATAGTTGGGTTAACCTGTTTTAAGATTTGCTTCATAAGTTTTCTCTAAAACAGCTGTTGATTAAAAACTAATTGTGGCTTATGTGTGTAAATAGCTCATGAATTTATATTTATTTATAAAGCTATAAATAATCCCAAGTTATTTTATTCATTTTAGTATTTATGTTTTTAGTATTTATTGTCTTTATAGATTGTGTACACACTTCTCAGAATCAATACATGCTCTTTTAAGTGCGAGTGTCCTATGTTGAATTTGTTTTGTGCGCACATGATAGGGTCTTTAATAATGTATTTTTGACTAAATTGTGTACACCCAATGACAAGTGTTTAATTCTTCATATTGAAATTAGAAGAAATGATCTATCTTTTTTTTATTATTATTGTAAAACTTTTTTGCTACAAACTATACTTCCCCTTAAAGCCCCACCCCTTCCCCATATTCTTTTCTTTTCCCAAGAGTTTGCTCATAATTTTATAAAAAGGGCATGCAAAACTTTGAAAGTCAAAACAAATATTTTCAAACCAACCCTTAAAAAAAGTTTTCTTTGAAATTTGACATCCAAAATACTTATGTATTTTCAGTTTTCAAAATTCTGACAGTTTTAAAAAGTACTGCTACTTAGAGATTACACATACTTATACCCTGGGAAAATTTATCTTAATTTCTTGAAGGCCATTCAGTAATATATGGAAGACGATTAGGAAAGAGGGATATAATATGTAATAAATAAAATTAATATGATAGAATGGTTTGAGGGGGAAAAAGTAGAAGAAGCAAGACTGAAATGGTATGAACAAATAATGAGAGAATATTGAAGAGAATGATGGAGATGAAGTATGCAGGAAAAATATTGCAATGGAGACTTAAGATAAAGATGGGAGGGGCAATTAACATAAAGTGTGCAAGTGAGAGGATAGTAATGGAAGCGATTAAATGAGGAAAAATAGTGTAAGGATAGAGGAAGATGGAGGTATTTTAATAAAGTGATCTGGCCACAGGCTGGAAACATTTGATGCTGATGATGAAATACACATCCGTCTTTTTAGCAATTACAAACCAAGTAAGGGAAGCCACGCTGTCGGCGTGGTTTTTGTGGATAGTTACTCCATTTATATAAGCCAACCAATCAAGACAAAATTATTTCCTTTCTTTCCAATAAGCTATCGTCAACATTACTATTAGCACCAAGCACCTTAATGAGGGAGGTTTACAGAAACTGACTCATGTGCATTAGCATGGACATGCAATATCAAATATGACAATCCAACAAGTACAGATTTGAAAAATATTGCCCTAAATTACAAAATGAAAATAATAATGACTTAATAAATTTATAATATAATTTATGTCGAAAGGTTGGTTTCCTTTAAATGGGGTAGAAGAAACTTTATCATTTCAAGGCCATTCAGGAATTATCCCTATACAGATTTCATATATGAAACAAATATGAATATTAATGGATTAATGCAAAATTTCCCAAACTTTCATCAGTCATGTACCTATCCCTTTCAGGGCCATGACCTAATCAAAATGCCCTTTCTGACTCTTCATAAAAAAAAAAGGGGGAAGCAAATATTTGTCATTTCATAAAGTACAAACTATATTCTTAAAATGTCGTTAACACTATTCTTGCTTTTAAAATAGTCAAGTTTTTTTTAAATCTCAACTTTAAACCATGGATAGACAAAAACAAAATGGTTTCGCACATTATAAAAAAATAATTTTAATTGGTTGTGAATTAATGTCAAATTCAAAGTCTTGCACTATGTAAAATTGTAAATAGTAAAAAACATTATTTTATCATAATATGCTAGAACCGTAGTGCCATCAAAAAGGTGCAGACAGCATTATTTTTTTCTTTGTCATTTTCATTATTAAACTTGCAAGGTCAAAGAGCACTTTCAGATTTCATGTTTAACAGGAGAAGTAAGCTATGGCTATTGTTATGTATGATATATACCATTTTCTACTTGTAATATTTGTATTAATAAATATTTTGAAGGCAAAAATAATTGGTTTTATTTTTATCTTTTTAAGGATTGTTTTTTCATTTTGAGGTTTTTTTTATACGTACTTAAAAGAAAGTACAGGGAAGGTGGATGGAAAACACATTATGGTTTTTAGAATGAAAAAAAACAACAAAACAGTTCACACTTAACAATGCTGCCATTGAAAAAAAGAGGTAATGGCTGCCTCTTGAAGAAAATCGATTGTTACAGCCCAATACTTCAACCTAGATTTCTATCAAAACACATCAGGAGGGTGTATGATGTGCAACACAACTTCCTAAGAGAGGAAACAAAGAAAAACAAACAAAAGTGAGAGGATATTGGTAGAAAATAATAGGACACTTGGATATGAACAAATAACAAAATACAAACACAGGAAATGGATGTGAACATATTTAAGATATCTCTTTTCTTTTTATGAGGTATTTTGATATATATATTTGGAAGAAGACACGGTACAAGAAAGGTGGCGTTGTAATTGCAGCAGTGAACTTTCAAATTCCTAATGCCATAGAGTAAGTATGTTTAAGAAATAGGTCAAATTCAATATTTTACAAATCCAAATATTCATTTTTTTTATATTCTTTTTAACTTTCATATCTCAAATTCAAATGAGAATGTTGAAAAAAAAACCCGTGAAAATAGGAATATATCATAGTAATAGAAAATAAGGGTGTATGAAGCTTTGTAACTAATATCGATGACTTCGCTTCCAAAAGAATTCTTGCTTCAAAGCTTCACCAATAAAAATGTTGGCAGCTAAAATACTTAATTACTGCCACTTTGAGCTGTTTTGTACATTACAAATTTATATTCACATGGAAAAATTCTGTAGTGATAACTATTTATCATATTAAAATGAGATATTATAAACAATTGTGCAATAAAACATTTTCAAATATGTTTAGTGCATAAAGTAATGTAATTAAAAATATAATTTTTTTCAAGCATATACAAAATAACAAAAAATATTTTAAATTCGATTTGGTTTCAAGAATATTTAATATATTCAATTTGAGTTTCCTTTGAAATGAAAAAGTTGACTTCACACACACCACTATTAAAAATTATTTCATTTAGTTGTTTTAAATTAATTATCTAGGGCCTGATTTAAGTTTTTCTATAATTATGTTAGTGTCTAACCACCAATCAGCAGTATAAGATCTCTAAAACTTTCAATTTCTGAATTTTCAAGAGGAAAAAAAAATAGTTTCTGAATCTCAACTCTGATATTTTCTTGAATATCCCTAAGTATTTGCGGGCCTAACCCTAGTTTTTATTTAATTTCTAAACACCATGTAAATATAAGGGTTCAGCTCATATAATTCAAACACATGCTTGTTTGTTTTTTCCAGTAGTCACAGCTTCCCTTTATCCATTTGGGTTGTACACACACACATATTATGTATGCTAATGTTTGTAGGGATGAGGAAGCTAAAATTTAGAGGAAATGTACTTGAATTTGTCCAAGGAAGAGCGGGGAAGTCATTTAGGAAAATTCACTTATGATATATACAGCTTGGATTCGAACCCTGATCTCCCTGTTTACAGCAATCCAGACTTCCGAGAGTGACGCCTTGAGACCATGTGTTCAACAAAGAGGGTAGATACTCGTCATCAACTTGTTTCCTGCTTGTGGCTGGCTCAGCTTAGTAAAATGTATTCATCTTACTTTATCCTTCCACTATTCTTCCTCCTTTAATCCAATCTTCTCTCAATTGCACACTTTCTGCTATCAGCTCCTCCCATCTTATTCTTGGTCTCCCTTGCGGTCTTTTTTCCTACTTTTCTTTGGGATCCCTCTCTTTTTCCATTCTCATTACATGCCCATACAATCTCACGCTTGCTTCTTATACTATCTTATGTATACCAACATCCTCATTATATGAGCCAATACTTAAAAATGTGACAATTACACCATCAAAAATTATATTTATCTTTTATTTTCTTAAAAACATTTTGATATATATTACAAAATTAGACTATCGGTGCATAACTTTTTAAACAATTGAGTACAAAACTCATTTTTGAATCTTTAAAAAATTTAAAACATGTTTGAGTAACCCTAATAAAATTTATGGTTATACTTATGACCGTTGAAGGTATTTAAAACAATTCATTTTTAAATTTAACTACAGATACAATCTTGATAATACTAATTCAAAAATAATGTTAACTTGTATTAAACTAAAGCTAGCCAAGTATATATAATCTTGAAAGCTATGTAATTATCTTCTCCATTGAAAAGTCGAAGTAGAAAATGCACTTGAGTGGAGTTCATTTGACAAGTTTGTTGGGATTATTTACAGATACCCTGAGTGTAATATATTTGGTGGTTCATGCATCACACTGATAATCTCCTTTGCTATGTAAATTAGGGCATCCCTAATTCTTGGCCAGAATAAAGGAAATTGATAAAACTAAAGAAAAAGGAAAAATCAACTACTAAGAATAAATTTGATGAAGAAAGCCCACCTAGGGAAAGAGGAAAAATGTGGGAAGAGTCCAATGCACAAAGGTGACATCATTTTCCTTTCTTCTGTCTTCTATAGTAGAAGTAGTCGTCACACACACATATTTTAACACAAATAGAATAATATTTTGGCATTGTTGCCTTTGTGTTTGATAAACAAGAAAGACGGTTAGAGACAATAAAGGGAATGAGAACAATATGAAAATACCACAGTTCACACTCTACAACGCTACCACCAGACAAAGAGGTAATAACTGCCTCTTGAAGTAAATAGAATGTTACAGCCCAATTTATTTTACCAGAACCCGATAAGATTTTTTTATCACTGCGTCTTACTACTTGTTTAGGTTATCTATATCTATGATAGTCTGTTCATGATATATTTTTACCTGGATGACAGTTCAAAAATCGTATGTTTAGGTTTTGGGTTGCCAACAATTGTAAAAGATCACTGTTTTGTTATAAATGTTAGTTGTTTAATTACATGTTATATTTTACATTAAAAATAACACAAGGTTAAGTTTTCTTACACTGTTTCTTAACATTTAACAATTTCTTTTTATCCAATCTGAAAAAGTATTTTGAACATTGTTAAAAGTACTTATTCTCCGTTTTGGAATGTTATCTTTGATGTGTAATATAGTACATACATTAATACCTTTTAATACAGGCATCATATTTACTTCGAAAAGCGAACATGCTTGTAATTTTTTTATGTATATAATAAGTTATTTTATGATTATTTTATTGTATTTTGAAATATTTAACCAAATGAAATATTTTCACCCACTGCGTAGGTGTATCATTGTAAAGAACTTGTTTCAGTCACGTTCACTCGCATGGTTTAAATTAGTCAGTTGCCAGTTTGAAGCTATGTTTGTTAAACTTTTTGTGAAAGTGATGTAAACAATATTTTTTTAAATTGGAATAAAACAATAAATAAGCTTTGTGCCCGACCTGAAATATGTAAATAATATTGGCCTAAATTACTGTGGTTAACTATCAAATTCATACATTACCATAAGTTTTCATTACAGTTATCCAAAGTGTTGTTGGCGTAGGGATATATTAGGGATTATTTCTAGTAACTTTTTGAGCCGTCATCCAAGTAAACTAAGGTCGTGAATGTATTATACTTTAATGGGGCAGGAATGAGGAAGGAAGCATTTTAAAGGTACAGTAGGACCTCCATATATAAAAGTTTTGGCGAATCCCTGTAACATTAAATAGAAAAACTGTCTCTATATACATAAAAAAAAAGTTCTATACATAATTTTTTTTCTAAGAAAATCAGGATCTTCTTCTCGTAATGACGACGGAATAAGAAAATCAAGGGAGAAAAAATAGAATGGAGATATCATAAGAGGAAGAAGAAAATATTTGGTCAAGCTCATTGTGACGCTGATGGCTCACCTTGCAGGGTGCCTCTCACCCCTTTCCACAAGTAGCTTTACTTTATAAGTCAGGTTGTTTGTTTCAGTATCTCTAACCAACGGTTCATGCCTCTTTTTTAAACACAAGAATGACGCCTTAGAACATTTAATCACTGAAGCGGATTACTCGATAAGAGGGAGTGAGGAACGTGCAACACAAATTCCTAAAAGAGATAACGGAAGAAAAGGGAAATTTGTAAAGAATAATAAGATACTCGAGTAGAAACATGTAAAAGGAAAGCATTACATGTAAGTAAATATTTTATTGGCATTAATATATTTTATAAATATTAAATAATATTTCTTGTTTTATGGTAGGTAAATAGCTAAATATGCACATTTATTTAAACACTATACACCTTTTAAAGATACAATAGAAAACATTATTTAAACTTTAATTCATCTTTGAACTAGACTAGCAATACATTTAAAACCTCAAAACTCATGACTGAGGTGCAAGATATAAAATATTGTTCCCTTCAAAATGTATGGGTTTTTATTGGGGCAGAAATTTTGATGACATCTTTTTTCCTTTTCTTTTTATATCTGCCTATGTGTATAAACATTCCTTTCATGATCTGGTTGTGGAAATGTTTTTTATGTGTCATTTATATTTTTAGGCATTTATGTTAAATAGTTATATTTTTAAATAAAAGTGATATATTATAACTGCACAAATAATAAATATTCAAATAGAAATGTTTTCAACATACAGTTCTCGGAATGAGAATAAAATATAGTTAATCATCTTTGAATCCTATAAGCTAGTTTGGTTGTAAAATAAACATTCCTAGTGAGAAACTGCCAACTAGGCTGGAGAGGTGATTACTTCTGAAGCAGATATTTGTAAATTAATATTGTATTTAGCCAAATACAAGCGTTTAGTGATGGTTATGGGCTTTACATTGTATAGATATTTATATAATTTCCATTTGTAAAGTTTATGTGATCTAGTAATGTTCATTCATTCATTCATTCATTAAGAGTTGATAATGTTTAGGTCATCAAAATCTGGGCAAACCCCATACTACGTAGTATTGTTTTTAATGTGTAAAAATGGTAACTTTTGGTGGGGGTAGCACCTGAAACTGCACTACGAGAATAAATGGAGAGGGGGGGTTATAAATAAAAATTAATAAGTCTTTCCCTCTTTTATTTGTTAGATATAAGCCAAGCTTCGCTACAACCATAAAGAAACATTTACAAATCACTCCCTAAGGTTATTCTGTGACCAACACAAAGTAAAACAAAATATGCTGATTGGGGATGTTTTTAGAAGAAATAATATTTATATCTTAGTCATGACTCCCCAACATATCCCAAGCAAGTTTTTTTGCCTGAAATTTGTCGTCATATATACACAGTTTTAAGTGTGATCCTTAGCCCTGCCAAAAATACAAGAGCCCAATTTGACTATTTACTATAAACTAGATACAGGTCAGTATATCAGAGACCAATTTGACGGCTGGTTGTATGCCAGTAGAATAGGGCAGTGTAGTAGTAAAGACCAGCTCGTCTTATCAACTTGTTTTGATATCAGTATCCACTGATCAAGCCATTCGACCGCATCGTCTGTCTTCATGTTCACAGGGTTTAGGCCTCGGAAGAAGCAAGCCTAGTGGACAAAAGACGTAAACTAAGAAACATTTCTATTGATTTAGGCACTTGAAATGCTTGGAATATTATAGACTTGAACCTCCCCATTATAATGGGTCCTAAGCCACTTTCATCCCATCTGGTACATTTCCACTGTAGGGCTTCAACCAGGACACGACATGAATTGTGTACACACACTCAAAAAGTTGTCTCTTTAAGGAAAACCTCTTTTCGCTTTTTGAGGTAAATTATGTTATATTTGGCAAAAGGTACAAGGAAGATGTATAAAACATATAAAAGGGGACGAACACAATATGGCTTTTACAATGAAAATCACATATTTGTTATTTTCTCTAATTTGCTTAAGGATTTAAGAGCTCAAGTGTCCAAACATCCAAAACTATAATATATTATTACCCATCTGATCTCCTCTTGCGAGAGTGTCTTCACTCCTCCCTCCCTCACGATGGCCGCATCCATGTGTTGGATCAGCTCTGCTCTCCCTGCGAGCCGCGTCCTTCGTCGCCAGCCAGAGTGCATCCCATACATTCTCAGCAACGCAGACTTGAAGGGTACAATACAAGGCACTGGTATCACGGACATACCATCATTACCAACATCGCAACAGAGAAAACACTTTAAGACAATGTTTAGACCATGGCTGGGAAACCTTTCAGCAACAGAAAGGTGCATGTCACTTCACGGCTTCCTCATAAGGCCGCACCCTTCATATACAGTACATTTAAAAATAAATATATATATATATATATATCACATCAATCAGAGATAGAAAACGAATAGATTAATGAGTGGGGTTAATTTTTTTAACATTATGCTTTAAAATTTAACGAGTTTTTTAATTTACTTTTTTTTATCACCGTGTCTTACTACCTGTTTAAATTATATACGTATATGATATATTTTTGACAACTACTCCAATGGGATAGGGATGAGGAAGGAAGGATTTTAGAGGTAATCTAACCCCATTTGTGTGGGAGGAAGGTGAGAAACCATTTAGGAAAAATCAACCTACGTAGACCTGACTAGGATTTGAGCCCCGTTCTCCCAGTCATCAGCAGACCAGTCTAACACGAGAGTGACGCCTTAGACCATTCACCATTAAAGTGAGTACATTTAACTAATTAAAATACAATTTTTTTGAGAATGTTTAATTTATGAAACGATGAAGTTCACAATAATTGACAAGATGTGAAAAAGGCCTCACATGCGGCCTAAAACCTGCTCAATCCCCATCCCCCATCTAGACTATTATCGGCAAGGCCAATGTTACTATCGCGTGCTTTGAACCATTAGTACAGTCCAATTTTCATATGAAGAGCCTTATAAGACAGATATAAAAGTCACTAGAGCTACTTTTACGCATCAAAACGTCAAGTCATGTGACCAGCAGCTGTCACGTTTGATTGATATTATCAATACCTACAAAATAATAATATGTAGTAAAATGTTAACAAGGTTGAATTTAAAGTCACAAACTGGGTTCCAAAACAAATCCCCTTGAGACTTTAAGAAGCAGTAGAGCACCTTTTTGAGAATAGTGCATTCATGTTCTTTACTTAGTCAAGATAATTATATTCTGAGACTGTGGAGTGTCATGTTATAATTTTAAACGGAGATTTTGCAAGCACTTATGAATAAAGATTATTTCTCACTTCAAGTAGTAGCTGAAATACACCGATATTATCTATTGTCCCATGAATTCAACTCGCTAGTGCATCTGTCTAGTAAAGTAGGGGCTTCAGGTTTGATTTTTGGCATGATAAAATAATGTATAATTGGTTAACTGTAAGTTTCGTCTTTCACAGAGATGAATTAACATCAGGGGGCTGGATGTTGTATCTGTTCTAGATTTAAGTTAGTTTATAAGTCATGTGCTGATATAATCAGTCGATTCAGAAAGTGTGTGTTAGATACCTTCAATAAATAATAACATTCTATACTTAAATCGAATAGCGAATCACTTGTTTACATGAGATTGATTTTTTTCCCATCCTGTCTTACTACCTGTTTGGGTTTTACACGTATGTAGGCCTACTCTTTACGCTAATATGTTAGGGATGTGGAAGGCTGAATTTGAAGGAAGTGTACTCACTTTTGTGAAGAGGGAGAGTGTAAAGCCATTTAGAAAAAACACCCTCAGTACACCCAAACAGGATTTTGAAACTTGATCTCCTCACCAATGGAAGTTCAGTCTACTTTGTAGAGCATGAGTTGGCAACCTTTTGGGTCCCCGTTGACTTTTGAACTTATCAAAGGTCTCACGCTCACCTAAACAATGTTGTTTCTCTACTCTAATTTTTTGTTTTTTGTTTATACATCGTATATTTACTACTAAAAATCAACCTTTGTCAAATAGGTTCTTATAAACCCAACTTTCTAAGAAATTTAAAAAAAATTAAACAAAAGGCATAATTTCATTTCAAACTATTTATTATGGATTAAATAGCCAAGCTATTGTAATTGTTAAGTTTAGTTGTAGCCACACCATCTTAGAAATGAAAATTCACCTGGATATAGGAATCAAACTTGGAACCTTTGGCTTAGTACACCAACGCTCTTACCACTGAGCCATCCAGGAGTCGTCCGTCCCATATCCAGGCTAATTTTTAAATCATACTCTAAGGCAGAGTCTCTAATGGACATGCGGAAATTGTAAGCTACATGTGAGCAATAAATTAAGACTGTGAGCTATCAGATAAAGCAGCCATCTTCGACTTGATAAGGCTTTCTACTGCCAATAGTACATTGACAACTCTACGATATGATGGATTAAAGAGCCAAGCTACTAAAGTTGTTAAGTAGAGTTATAGCTGCATCTAAACATCACATTTTTAAAATTAAAAAATTAATAATACCTGAACAAAGGAATCGAACCTGTACCTGTGGATTAGTACGCCAATGCTCCAACTATCCAGGAGTCGTCCCATATCCAGGGTCATTCGACTAGCAAAGCTGGTTGCATTTAATATTTGACTTAAAATAAAACCTGATTATACAGACTGCTGCACAGTTGGAACTTTGATGCTTCCCTGATACATGTTAGAATAAACACAATACTATATACCTATATAATACACTGAAAAAAACATACCACATGGCCAGTGTAGATATGCGTGAGGCTATATGGATCCCCTTTGAACAACTCTCTACAGTACAGGATGTCGTCTACACTTGGGTGTACCCCACTGCCCAGCATTCCCAGAATGCGGCTCCAAGTGTCGTACAGAGGGTTCCCTTGCAAAGATTCAAGCTGCGCCTGCAGGCAACGGAACACAGGGCGATAGTTCAAAAGCCGTTTCCGTTGTGTGTGGACTGCGAACTCCATGCGCTGCTGTAGCGTCCAGAAATGGTAGCACAGCAGTTGTCGTGGAAATAAATACCTAGGAAATGGGTGGATAGTTTATAATGCAATATCAATATATGATGAGTAGTTGTTTCATTTATTGTTCCAGTATTTTTTTAATAATAAGGTAAATGTATATTTTTTTTATTTTGTGAAGGTAGCTGACATTCCTGAAGAACTCAACAGCATCTAAGACCTGAATATAGTAACTAGTATCCTACTCGATACATTTTCATTCAAAATACTTTATTTTCTCTCTGTTCATTATCAAACTACTTGTTTGGGCTATCTGCATGTAAGCTATGCTGCATCTGCATGTATACAAGGTAGGGATCAGATAAGTAGAATTTAGAATAAATGTACTTGCAATTGTGTGGAAGGAGAGTGGGAAACTATTAAAAAACTTTGTACACTCAGCCAGGATTCAAACCCTGACCTGCTCATCAATGGTATTTCAGTATATCTCAAGAGTGACACCTTGGGCCACTGATGCCCTTGATCGAAGTTCAAACGTGGACATCGAAGCTTTCAAGTATAGTAAACACTTCATAAGACAGACATCTTAAGAATTCCGAGCACAGGAAAAATCACTACTGTGACAGCATCCTTTAATAAAAGAAAAATGATAAAGATCTCACTCAGTAAATAAAAACAAAAACCAATATTAGTGTAATTTTTTTTTATTGTTGCATCTTATTACCTATTTGAGTTATAGCCTACGCATATGTACTAATTATGATAATGAGTTAAGGATGAAACAGGTTAAATTGGAAGGAAATGTACCAGAATTTGCATGGAGCAAGAGTAAAAAACTATTTAGAAAAAACCACAATTAGTATACCCGAACCAGGATTTATTTCCTCGTCATAAACAGTTCCAATCCATAGCGAGAATGAAGCTTTTTGACCATTTGACTAATGAAGAGGGTTTTATGCTTAATGAGTTATGGCTTAAAGAGTGTACTTAAATGAAACAAAACCACTTACAACAACGGTAAAATCACATAGTTGGTGAATGGCACTGCAGAAAAGAGCAATATCGGGGCCACTCGTATCATGTCCAGAGGCATCTGGTGGTAAATCTCAAGCTCTTTGCGACTAAGACACTTGTAACCTTCCTCAGAAGAGTTCAATTTCTTCACGACCCTGAAGTAACGTTTCATATCTTGGTAAAAGTCTTTCATACCGGACATAAATATTCGATACATAGAGTAGGCCGATGGGAACTGTTCTTCCAGCCGCTTTTGGTAGTCTGTGACGAATTGCATGAAACGTGACAAGGCATACTTGCGGATTTTTTTCTCTTCTTTGGCCTTGAGTTTGGCCGGAGAATATTTTGATTGATGAACATACCTGGAATCAGATACACAAAATATTAGAAACAATTTCCATTGGATCTTGTTATCTGCTTGGGTATTAGCATTTAATTGCACCTATTGATAAGGGATGAGGATGGTTTAATTTAGAGGAAATACGGGGACTAGGTCAGCGCCTCCTCATTGTGACTATGACGTTAACTCACTATTGGTTGCCAAAGATAGAGCATTTACTTATTTAATTACTAGATGCCTAAGTAGCTAGGCTTCTTAAGAACCTAAGTGAGCATAAGCTAATGGGTTAATGGTCATGTGCACTGGGGTACTGTCATTTAATTGCACAACTTTTCCTTGAGGTCAGTTCAAAAGACTTCTTTAAATGCTTATAATTATAGACACCTCAATGTATAGTTTGTTGCAGTTGACGATTCATAGGGATTGTCTTCTCAGGGAACTTTTAGGATCCTGGATATTGATCCCGAACTGTAATTTCCTTTAGTTAACTACTGTTGGCTCATTTGTCTGTACTCACGGGGCTCATAGTACTGAACGTTTTGTCTTCAGTTTATTAAGTATTATTTTTACTTACTTATTATGATTCTTCACTCTACAATCAAAATATATTTATTACAGGACACAACGGAAACTGAATGAACTACCCCTTATGTCTCTTATTGTACTCTGTTTATATGACTCATTAATAAGACTCTATAATTACTGTGTTTCTTTCTTTATGTGTTTGTTACCTTCTCTAAGCCTTACAATAATTAACAATCATCACACCGCGAACTTATTCAATCTCGGAATATAATTATGTTTATTTCAAGAATCATTAGCAGAGCCTTTTGCGAATTTGACATTCAAAATGTTCAAAGCTTCTAGAACTACTGCGGTCATGCCACAAATTCAATAAAAAGGAACAATTTAACATCCTGTTCAAGTTTCATGGGTACAATGGGACACAGTAGAAAAAAAAAGGGGTTAATCCCGTTAAAGACAAGATGTCTTGTCACCCTATTGTAGCTAGCCAATCATTTTGTGATCCACGTCAACAGGGCTATTTGGTATATACTTAATTTGTTTGTTTATGGAATGCGGACATCTTCGGTATAATTTGTCTGAGTCTCATGAGCTCTGAAAACATCGTGGCCTCTCATTATACTTTATTGTGTACATCTAGTAAGCTTATATTGCAGATACATACTCTTAGTCTGATCAGTCCTAAATACCTGGGTTTCAAATTCGTTAACAATTTGTTTTCAAACTGTCCAAATTCATTGTGTGTTTTGCTAGAGTTATGTTGAGTTACTTGAATCCTGTTCACATACTAGTTTCTTTACGCTAAGTGAACGCTACGTTGCGTGAACGTTAAGTTGATTCTGATCCTGGCACGAGGCCCCATCATGCAAGTGCGCCTCTGGTCGCATAAAATTGAATAAATGTATTCATGTTTTGTAACTACAGTAAAATTGACTTAAGAGAAATATTTGATAGCTTGCGGTGTTTAAAAGGTGAATTAAAGAAAGGATTAACATTATGGGAATGCCAGGCCTCCACCGTGGTTCGGATTCCACGTAAAACTGTAGGTCCTCCATTTCATCTCATTATCACCCTACCATTACACATTAGCGTAAGTGCGTATAACCCGAACGGGTAGTAAGACGCGGTGCTAATAATAATGATAATTAACATTATGCATGATAAAATGTAAAGCAATTCTTCAACAATTTTTACAAAATACCACCAAATTAACCTAAGAACGTAGTCTGCTATATAAAAAAAAAGTTTCTTCACTGCGTTACGTAATGATGGTCTTGCTATTTTATTTTCTAATGCTAAGCAATACTTTAAAATAACGAATCTATGATATCTTAAACTTTCATAACGTATTTACCTTGGAAATTGTGAAACTACTAATTTACGCGCACAATTTATGAAGTAGACAGTGTACATTTTATTAAGTTTCAGTGTAGCCAACATAAAAATACAACACGTATCTTTCAAACGTTTCTTTTATGGTTCGAAAGTTTTCTCATACTTTGACAAATAATAAATTGTCTTTTAAAGAAGGCGATAAACTCTGACTCCCAAACTTATATTAAATACTCTTTACGCTTATGTAAATATAAAAGTTTGAATGAAAGTTGTTTTAAAATGATTGAGAATGTCATAATCCTAAATAATAAGATAATCACACCAATAAATTAACTTTGACCCATCTAAGATTCGAACCAACAAAATCTCCAAGGTGTGTTTGGGTCACTTTATGACCCGCAAAAAAAAAAAGTTTTCAACATGAAGATATACCTATTTAATGTGTGTATATTTTTTAGGAGCAGGTTTAACCAACTGTTAGGGTTATACGCTTATGCACTAATTATAGTAATGTGTAAGTGATTATAAAGGTTTAATTTAAATGAACTGTACCTGAATTTGTGTGGAGGAAGAGTGGGGAACCATTTAGTAAAAATCATCCTCGACCGGGGTCGAACCCCAATCTACCCGCCTTCGGGGCAGTCTAGTTTATTGCGAAAGTAGCGTCTCAGACCATGCGACCATCGAAGCGGGTAATGGCTATGATTATTGATTTTATTTTAATAAAAGTGAAACTTTTTCTATCCTTAAAGGTTTTCTTGAGAAGCATTATAACATTAAAAACATATTTCTATACATCCTAGTTAAGAAATATTTGAATTAGAGTAAGATATTTCAAACTTGTTGTTTTGCAAAGATGCGCCACAACAAGTAGTCAAAGACATACAATTGATAAACATACTTTTTGTAAAATAACAGCATTATGCAGTGACGAGTTTACACCTCATCCATTTCACAAGACCTGAAGATGATGTATACACATCAAAACTAGTCGTCTACGTAGTCAACCTACAAAACTTAGGAGACGGACATAACCAACAGATAAGAGAGATTTATAAATTCCAATCAATTTATTTATATAAATAATTTCAAATTTATAATTAATTTCATAATCTTTTATTTTTACAATTCAACTATGTTCTCATTATTACCTCAAAATGTAAGTTAACTTCACATTTCAACTTCTCATTGTATTTTACAATTCAATTATATTCTCATTATTACCTCCAAATGTCAGTTAATTTCACATTTTAACATCTAATTTTATTTTACATTTCAATAATATTCTCATTATTACCTCAAAATTTAAGTTAATTTCACATTTTAACATCTGATTGTATTTTACAATAATTCAATTATATTCTCATTACTAGGCCTACCTCAAAATGTCAATTAATTTCACATTTAACATCTGCATTTTACCTTGTCAAATTATTCTCAACATTTTGTCTTTTAAATTACCTTGGCTCTTACCTTGTTATTATTTTACACAAAGTGTGTTTAACAATTTTATGTCTTAGACTACTTGTTGTGGAGCATCTTTGCGAAACAATACGTATGAATTATTTTACTCTAATTTAAATCTTTCTTGAAATTTATATTTAATCTCGTTCGCAAATAATGCCAAAAAAAATGTCATACTTAAGCAATTGTCTCTAAGTATTGTTTGAAATATAAAATACACTGTTCTTAGTGGCGTCTTCAAAATAAATTAATTTTGTTTGGTTGCACTTCTCAGGACAGGATTTCACGTTCATTGAAGGCTACGACTAGTTAGATAAAGCTAATTTATTCTGGCCACATCTTGGTGAGAGAATTACCACACAGCTGTGATGCGACACAACAAAAAAAACCTATAGCGTCATATCTTAATAACCCTTCACTTACAAAACACTTAACACTTATAACATAGAATTCTGATGCCAAAGGCTAATGTAAGATCTGAATAGTCAAGCCGGAGCAATGGAAAATAAATTCATGCATCCCACTTAGGTTGTATTAGATTCTAAGTATACCGGGATATTTAATGTATATTGAGGCCGTCTTTAGTTGCAGGCTGGAATACTGAAATTTGGTAACACTACGTTGAACCTGGCTAACAACACAGCCACGTGCAGTATTGCTGATTTTGTTCAGTTTGTTTTACTGTGTTGGATGTTTGTTTCTCTTGTAATTTACTCGATTTGAAATTTTGATTGGTTCATGCTTCTATTGAATTGGGTCACAGAGCAAAACATAAATATATATATGGATGTGATTAGTAATATTCAACAAACAGCTGATATGATTCCAGAATCCTCAGTTTTGTACATTTGTGGCTATGTTTACTACAAATGTGTATGTTATTTTGGAATGCAGTTGCTGCATTTATTTTTTAACTGGGGATGATACAGATGATAACTATTTCAAAGAACTTATCAGAGGAGGATTAACTAGTCCATCAACAGTCGTTTTGAGTATTGGAGTTATTGTACATACAATAATTAAGATTTTAATAAATGAAAAGTTCGAAAATGAGTTTATTCAGCACAAATATTAGAGGCAACTTTCCCTGTGTACCCATTTCGGTGGTTCCCTAAAATCATTATTTTAGTTAGTACATAAGTGTACAACCCAAAGGGGTAGTAAGACGCGGTGCAAAAAAAAAAAATCTTTTCCTGTTTATGGCCTGTAAATACATTTGTAAGAATCCATATTTAGATTAACTTATTAACAACAGTTGTTGCGTTAATCTCTTGCTTGAATAAGTTTCTTTGGTTTCGTCAACGCTTAGAAATATACATATCAACTATATCAAATTATAGCAACGATAAGCTTTTTAGTGAAAATTTTTGTTCAGGAAAGAAAAAAAGTCAAACACTTTACCAAAGTAGTGCTTCAAAATTCTTTATCCCAAGATTGCTAGGTGTTCAAAGCAATTACATAATTAATAACACTCTTAATTTTATTAACATATTTTCTAAGGAGCTACACCTGAACATGGGAATTGAGCTCGGGACCTTTGGATTAGTTCAACAATTAATGTTTTTCTATGATTCAAGCCGGTGCCCTTTAGTAATTTTTATCATAATATTTTGACCGTGTTTGTGAACGGTACAAAAACATGTTAAGATTTATTATCAGTATCGCTTAAAGTGACCTATCAGTTTTTAAATTATTATTATCACCGCGTCTTAGTACCCATTCGGGTTATACGCACTTTCGCTCATGTGTAATGGTAGGGTGATTGTGAGACGAAATAGAGGACCTACAGTTTAATGTGGGATCCGAACCATGGTGGAGGTCTGGCATTCCTCACATTCACAAGTTGTGATTAATACACGTCTTGTAAGAGGTGAAGGAAGGGTTTGGCAATCAGATAAATCTGTGCCGGGACCGAGGATTGAACCCCGGATCCCCAGCACAGAAGTCTGACACCTTACCCCTAGACCACCGGGTCACCAGTTTGTAAATGAAGACTACTGTAAATATTCACACAATTCTCTGTAAGAACCAGCAGAACGCTGGTCCTCATGACGTCACTACAAGCGGACTTGCCACCTTTAATATTCTGGCTTGAAACTAAAGACGGCCGTGTCTGTTGTATCTGTGCACGGTTTACAAACTAACTCAAACTATAACAGTAGACTCAACACTAAATACTCAAATTTCGTTTCAGTAAAACAAAAGGCAAATATACAAAAATCCAAAATAATTTTCGGCACTACCTGGGATCAAATTCAAGGTCCCCACAAGCAGTGTTGTCAGCCTCCCCAACCACTCAGCCATGGTGAAGCGCGTCAAGGTGTAAAGGCACGTGGTAATGAAGTGTCTTTAATTAACCTATAATTGCTGCTAATTTAATATACAATGTCCTTCAAGTAGGCAAGTTCAATCCGACCAAGCGTTAATTTTACAAAACAACTGCATTATATTTTGTATTAATCACGCCAACGATCACTTCGTTCTTATCATTAGTTTAGTAGCTGTGCAGCTTCTCAGACCACATTCCACCTAGAAATATACCATCAGATCAAGAACAACCTTTAATTTTTTGTGATAAATATTATATAAAGTATCTATATTGGAAACGCGATACGACTCAAGAAGTGTTTTATTTGAAAGTGGTTCTTTAGCTTTTCTCGAGAATACTTTTAAGTGATTAAAACGCAAAGCGTAGTTGATACATCACATTTTTCACAGTTCTTGTTTTATTGCTTAAAATCATTTGAGGGGGCGAAAAACAAAAGTTATAACTCTTTTGATTTCTATAAAAAAAGTGTTGTAAACTACTAATAGTAGATTATTGTATTTCTTCCGTTGAGTTGACTTAATTAATCAAGGAAGAAATTATTTAAAATCAAAATCTTAACATCTACGGGTTAGTGAATTAAGCCCTTAGTGTTCATCAAGATCATTCTGAATTTTTTTCCCTTAAAAATGACAGCGCAAATTATTTTAGTTTAACATTCATGGATTCAAGATCGTTATTATCAGTTGAATAAGTTGAAGTTATGAAATAAATATTTAGAAAATCTAAGATTTTTGAAAGTAGAATTGGAAGTTGTCCTGACAAAATAAAGTTCTCATTAATCGAATCTAGATTTGAGCATAATTTTAAGACTACTGCGTAACTGTAGCCGAGCTTACAAGGGATTGTATAAGTACGTAACTTAATTGAGTAGAGGTATACACTAGAGGTAACAAAACTAATCAGGATGGCCACGGATATATCACGGACGTTGCTACCATTGTTGACCCTACTGGTCGTGTTTACCCACACGCACTGCCATCTCTTCAGCAACGACTTTGACGATGAGACGAGAATTAATGATTCGAGTTCGCAGGGGTTGTTAGATCAATCCGACGGAACTCACCACGAGGCGGCGGAGCACCACGGAATCCACGTGGCCAACTGGAAGTGGTCAGAGATCGGACTCTTCTTCGCTTTCACCCTCTTCGTGCTCATTACGGGTCTGGCCAAAGTCGGTGAGAATAGCTTACTTATTTGTTACACGTCCCGTAGTGATCAAGGAGTTCGGTTACAGTCCTTCCATTGGGCCTTTACTTTCGACAGTAGTGTGTTATCCTGTACTAGTGACTACAGTCATCAAAACGTGGGAAAACATTCTCCCAAAAAGGATAACAAGTGATGAAGATATTATCCCGCTTTTGTGATAAGGGATGATATATTGAAATAAAAATGTCGGTACTTTACTCATTTCTAGTAATTAGACAAGTATTTTTTATAACATCACGTCTTACAACCCGTTCGGGCTATACGCTTATGTACTAATTAAGCTAAAGGTTTTAGGGATTAGGAAGGTTATATTTACAGGAAGTGTACCCCATTATCGGCGAGAGAGAGAGAGAGAGCGAGAGTTGTAAACCATTTAGTAAAAACTACCCTCAGTACACTCAACCGAGATTCGAACCTTTATCTCCCTGTCATCGGCAGTCTAGTCTACTGCGAGAGTAGCGCATTAGACCATGATGCCACCCAAGCGGGTAATATTTGTAATTAAAACAGTAGATCTCGTTATCGAAAGAAAAAGCAGGCAATTTTATCAGTGAGTTCAGTGATTTTTATGTAGGAAAATGCTGATTTCCCCCCCCTTCATATCTTCAAAATTTTCGTAATTATCTACTAACAATAAATAACAATTTTTAATTAAGATATCAGTTTTTACCAAACTTCATAATAAATCTTTATGGTCTAGTGGTCAGAATTCCTGGTTACAGATCCAAAGGTTCCGGGTTCTATACCCGGTTCTTCCAGATTTTATCTGTGAAGCAGTGAGTCTGGACCGGAGTCAACTCAGTCTCGTGGGAACAAATGAGGAGCTACTGGAATGGAAAAGTAGCGGGCACCGGTCTATAAAACTGAGATTAACGGCAAGGGAGTTTGTTATGTTGACCATATGGAACCCATATCCGCAGACGATAGTACTATCTCGCCAACATATGGCGGCCGCTTAGTCGGAATGTTTTGATTGCGGGCTGACACCATTGAGTTTTATATTAAATCACTTAACATAATAAAAAAACTATCTTGTATTATTAATAAGAGTATAGCTGGAGATCGATGTCTAGCTCATTTATGAACGAGGCAGCAGGAATTTTTAATCAGGCTGTGGATTCACAAATATTGCATTACTAAGACCAATATACCTACACTAATATTATAAAGAGGAAAGATTTGTTTTTTTGTTTGTAATGGATACATTCAAAAACTACTGGACCGATTTTAAAAATTCTTTCACCAATATAAAGCTACATTATCATCGAGTAACATAAGCTATATTATATTTTGAAAATTTTAAATTTATTCCCCATAAAAATGTTGATAGTCACTCATATTTTATGGTAGAGTCTATGATGATTCTTCAATATGTGTGTTGAAAATAATAATGCGGGGGATGGGGGGAAGGGTCTGGTACCTTATAATCAAATGATTGTTTATTTGGACACGTTATCATGGGTGTAGGGAGAATTTAATTATTGGGGGAGGTGGGGTAAATTCGTAAGTTTATGACATGATGTTAAGACCTACTACCAAATGCTAAAAAAATAAGAGCATTGTTATTTTATACAATGGTGGTGAAACTTTATTTGTGTGAAAGGAAAAGGGGGGTAAGTAACAAAAATGTATTCTAGGGACTTTATACCCTTCCCTTCTCCAGTCAGAAAATTGGATGTTCCTAAAAGCTATTTAAAGTGGTACTCGTTTGGAGAGTTTTTGAAAATTATACTCTTTTATTAGTTATTTAGAATAGTGCTATGTCGATTTTATTATTTTTAATTTCGGATTTCCCTAAGGTCTATTTGAAGCAGTCCTAATTCGGTAAATTAAAAAAAAACATGCTTCCAAAAGCTATTTTAAGAAGTGTTCCCCAGTTTTATTTTTTATAAATTAGGTTCCATAGAATATATTTAAAGTGGTTTTCACCCGTAATTTTTTTGAAATCTGGAATAGCCTAGACGTTATTTAGAGTTTTTTTCTTTCGAAAATTATATGTCTTTAAAAGCTATTTGAAGTGGCCCTCCACCAGCAAATTTTTTAAATTTGATGCCCTTCAGAAACTATTTGAAATAGTCCTTACTTGGATTTTTGTTTAATTAAAAGCTTTTAGAATCTATTTAAAGACGTCTTCCCCAACACATTTAAAAAAATTGAATGCTTTTGGAAGCTAATTGGAGTGGTACTCGCTTGTAATTGTAAAAAAAAATATTATATGCATGTAGAAGATATTTGTAGTGGTCCCCTAAGGGCATTTCTTAAAAAAATAAATGCTTTTAAAAGATTATAGAAGCTATTTGGAGTGGTATTTATCTGGATTTTTTTTTAAAGTGAATGATTATCTAAGTTATTTGAAATTTGATACAAGGCCATTTTGAAAATCTATATTAAAAACTTCGGAAAATTTGGAGAGGGGGCTGTTTTAACCCCTTCTCACACCCATGCATAATACCGAATTATGATTACTTCTGTGAGAGCTCTTTTATTTTACACTCTCCTTACTTAAATTGCAGCTGTCATGTTGGATAAATAATATCAATAACTTTACTATAAAATGATAATCCTATATATTATTTCTGTTGTCAACATCCCCCTTTCTGAACTAATATAAAGCCTACAGCGATGATTGAGGTATCAGTGGATAAGATTTATTAACGACTTCTAACATAGAATACTCAGTTTACGTTTAAAAAACATTGTTTGTTTAAAATTTAAGTTAAGAGAAAAATCAAAATTCAAGATGATTGCATTCTGACATCAAATATTTTATACAAGTTGTATTTAATTTCAACAACCCAACAAAAAACTAAATCTTTTTTTTTGGAAGGGGGTGGGGGTGGGAGGGGAAGTTTGAATGTGCGAAAGTTTCGCAAGGGTTTACTGGTAATATATTAAAATAATACGTTAGTATTTCTAAAAAAAATATTCCTACCAAAATCATACTATACAAATATTCCGCGTCAATGCGAATCAGATTAATTATTTGACAAGTTCCCAATTAGCAATAGTTAGAGGCAATTATTCCTTCCATTCAATAACGGGCTATGTTTAAAATATAGATATAATTTTTTTTACATACATTTTATTTAAAAAAAATTCATCGTAACTGGGTGTAGACCAATGTGTACCCCATTAGGAAAAACTGCCATTTATTACCAGTAAAGTATGAAAGCCCTGTTTGAGTACGGTCTAATAATAATCTACCTTTATCGTAACATAAAAACCCTGTCTAGTTCCTTTCAAGTTGTTTACTTTATGTGATTTGTTTCAGCGTTCCATCACGCCCATTTCTTATCCGCACACATCCCAGAGTCTTGGTAAGAATGAATACTTTAACTACTACCTTAAGTGCTTGCTATTAAGGTCATTCGAACATTAAAATGTTTGTGCGCAATTTTAATAATCTTATAATAAACAAACCATAATAATATATATTAATATTATCTCAATGATTTCAAATCATTACAGTTCATGAATTATAAGAGAATAAACTTGATATTTTATGCTTTTTTTCTACAACTGATTAGTTAAAGTAATTAATGTATGCGGTTTAAATATGAGGTGTATACAATGACATATTTATAGTATTAATAATATTTATATTTCAATAAAAGTTTATATTATTAATATTTCAAAGAAATTTTAATACAATATTAATATTATAATATTATTATAATATATTAATATTACTTTTATTAATACATTAATATTAATTTAACTAACATATATTAATATTAGTTTTACTAACATGTGTTCATAATATTAATTTTATTAACATATATTAATATTAATTTTATTAAAATATGTTAATATAATATATATCATGACTAGTATTATAATGAATAATATTAGTAAAATTTATAAATAATAAATTTAATCCATCTACATTGGTTGTTCTATCTTAACAATGATACAAAAAAGCATAAAATCGCAAGTATGACCCCTTATAACATGTGAATTGTAATGGTTTGAAATCGTTGAATCACTATTTGTATCTTATAATAATTATACACTTGTTAAAATTGTGCAATAACGTTTTGATGTTCGAATGACATTTAAGTGCCTGTTATTAAGATGAGGTGTAGTTTAGGAAACGTGAGCCAAGGTCAGTATTTTTTGCAGTTTATCTGCCGTGAGCATAATTATTGGAATTTGAATAGAATCTTTTTAAATTAAGAAATAAAGTCCTGGTAAAATAACGCCATCCTCATGATAGATATTCAAGAAATGTTGAGATTATTATATTATATAAAACTTAACTAAACGTATCTACTGAATCAATACTATATTTATTTCCTCCCCCCCCCAAATGTTTTGTTATAAAAACGGTAAAAATAATTACCTTAACTCGCCCTCACCTACATCCCACCTTAATAATGGTCTATCAAATACATGAGCGAATGCACATGATATTTACTGACCCTTTAAACCATGTAAACCAGTCTTATATTCGACTATTTTAAGCTATTATTTACTTATTTGATTTTTAGTTAACTTACATAAAATAGATTAAGATTTGTAATCTAGAAATTTATCAACAATTATAGCAAATATTAATGCTATATTATACATAAATTAAAATAAGAAGCTTTATCTTGTCTTTATAAAACATTTAGTCTTATATATATATATATATATACATTTTTATATTTTATTTTCAGCCTGATGATATTGCTGGGTGTATCCGTTGGAGTAATTATATAGTAAGTAGATAATTGTTACATAATTATAAGTGGTTGAGAAACATAGAAGGTTGGGGGATCAGGGGAGCATTTCAACCCCCGCCCCAGGAATCAATTTTCCTCAATTTAGATTTATTTAAGTCCTCTCTGATATTATCTAATTTGAAGCTAAAAGCAGGCTTTGTTACAAAATAAATTCATACAAACAATAAATGTACAAGGTTTTGTCAAAACTAATAAATTCAGCTCAAATATATTTAATAGTTGAGGGTATAGGCGGGTGGTCGTTTCCCACTTTAGTTATTTTGACCAGCAGACACTTGCTGGCTGTTGACTTACTAAAGATCAAATAATTTCAAACGAACTTTTTGGTTCTGTGTTTAATATATCCATTGCCCATTAAATACGTATTAAGAGTCTAGAAAACTGCCCTAAATAGCTTCTTGGTCTTAAAAAAAAATCACCGAGGGAGGGTCATCAAATTTCCCTAAGTCCCTTTTTTGTTTCAAAATGTTATTGCCAACTCCTCCTCCCCTCATACAAGAAAAGGTTCCACCGCCACTGTCACAAATACATAAAATATGTTTTGTAAATTAATAATCCCATCTGTCTGTTGACTTGTCTATTACCAATGTAAACATTGATAGTTGACCACTAGCGTACGTGTTTGTTGCAGTATATCTTGACCACTAGTGCATGTTTGTTGCAATGTATCTTGACCACTATGTGTATGTTTGTTGCAATATATCTTGACCACTGTGTGTATGTATGTTGCAATATATCTTGACCCCTAGTGCATGTATGTTGCAATATATCCTGACCACTATTGTGTTGCAGTATATCTGGAACACCCATCCCAGAAAATAACGAAGATCGAGTGGTTCCTCAGACGTCGGTGTACGAGTTCGCCATCCCAACTTTTACACCTAGGTTGTTCTTTCTGGTGCTGTTACCCCCGTGAGTAGTGGGACCTGGCGCTTGAACACACACGTACCGTCTACAACACGAAAAATGGCTCCTCTCAACATTGAGCCACGAGCCACCTTTTTGTGTTATAGACTTTGCTCAAAATATGTTGTAGTATAAGTGCTTTGAAACATGGATGAGTTTTTAATATCTGCGATATTTAATTACAATCGAATCCGAACTCCGGTTTATAATTCTGTTCAACTTAAAAGTTAAAAGCTAGAGTTTGAACCAGAAACTCTCACAATAACTGGACTGCCGATGATGGGGAAATCATGAGTTCGAATCCAGGTCAGGGGTAGTAAGGGGGATTTTATTTTAAATTGGTTATATCTCCCTCTATGCAAAATTGGACACACTTTCTCAATAATTATACCTTACTATTATTATTAGTATTATTAGCACAGCGTCTTACTACCCGTTCGGGTTATACGCACTTAAGCTAATGTGTAATGGTAGGGTGATTGTGAGATGAAATGGAGGACTTACAGTTTAACGTGGAATCCGAACCACGGTGGAGGAATGGCTTTCCCCACATTCACAATATGTCTTGTCAGAGGTGAATGAAGGGTTTGGTAATCAGATAAATCTATGCCGGGACCGAGGATTGAACCCCGGCCGCCCGCACATATACCTTACTCATCCCTAATATATTAGCTTAGCTAAAACAATGCGTATAGCCCTATCGGTTGGTAAGACACGGTGTTAATAAAAATAAAATAATTTATATTAAAGTTATCTTAATTACTTGGCCTTTTTATGGTCACTTTTTCTTTCAGTGTTTACAATTCTTATTTTTTTTAAATCCATGCTATATTTAGGATTTGATTTGTACCCTCTAATCCCTTAGGGTAATCCTGGAAGCGGCTTACTCCTTGTACGACCGCGCCTTCGCCTTCAACTTCCAGACGATCCTTCTGTACGCCGTCATTGTAAGTACGACCTTCCACTGTCACTTGTTGGTCGATCATATGTCTATGTAAGAATAGTTACTAAGGTATCTAGCCATAAATTCACACCTTCACCAAAAACAAGAACAGAGCTAAAAATGTGATCACGTGACGAAATCTAAACCAAAATATAAGCCCCATACGCGTTGTCCGCTCTGCGAGACTTGAAATAACTTAAGCTTTTCCAGCTTTACTTTTCCTGCGTGACGTCAACTTGTGAGATGCAACAAAATTTCAAAATGGAACGACTCAATACAAGCATGCCCCTACAAAGTAATATACAAACAGACAACTGCACTCTACTGTTGTAAACATATTTGAATCAGCTCGTTAAATATAAAGCGTGTTTGTGGATCTCGTTCTGTGTTGATTTATTTCGTTACACAACACAATAATTAGAAAACATCCATCGTGACAGAAGTATAAAAAAAATTATTTATCCATTAGAAAATGAAATATAATCATTGTTTTAAGTCTATGTTGCAAAGTTTTATGGACTGACAAACACTTCTGCTATCATGTAAATTCTTGCCACAACTAAGAGTAGATTCAGCTCTCAGTTTCTGACGAACGCGTGAATTAAGCGTTAGACTTTTGATCGACTAGTTTAACTACTTCCATATTTTGGAAAAGGCTATTTTGTAGTTAGAACATTTCAATTTTCTCTGGATTAGCAATTCATATGAAACAAGACCTTTTATAGTATTTACATCTTTTTATGAACAATTAATGACAACTTGGATGAGATATCTAAGAAATTTATGTTGGAAAACTCGTATGGACAGAGGTAAGTATTGAATGGGTGCTGAGGGAGTGTGGTTTGAAAGGGAATCCAATAGGTCAATGTGAAAGAAGCGTCTTACGTTGGTTTGGGCATGTTAAGAATATGAGTGTGGATCGAGTGACGAAGTAAATATATCAAGGGAGAGTGTGTGAATCAAAAGTAAGGGGTATGCCATGTAAGACGTGGCTAAATGTGGCAGACGAATGTGTGAAAAAGACAAACATTCAGAGTTTTAAGAATAAAAGAGCATGTATGACTCGGTGTATGGATGTTGCTGAAGTGAAGAAAGTTTGTATACTAAGGAAGTGTGGAGAAAGTTAGTGAGGATGGATTAAATACGCAACTGTTTTTTTTTAGCTATCTGCACAGTTTCTTGCCTTCCCCATAAGGAAACGGAGTGGTTAGGTGTGTATGTATTAACAATTTCAACCTATTTATTGGAGTTTTACCACTAACGTCATTCGACAATCAGAATAACGGGTATGATCGAACTGGTCCGACGGTCAAGATATTCCAAAATGAGTTTTTTTAGCCCATACCGAAGGGTATTGTCAAACTGGTCCGATGGTTGAAGGACCACCCAATTAGTAAGGTTGAACTAGCCAGTTAGACCGTACCCCAGCTGGGAATCCCTCACCCCCTACTCGCCCGGGTGGCCAATGGTCACTCAGTTGTTTGCAGAGTGGTGTGCAGTGATGTTTTCAATGTTAAGTGAGAGAGGGTGTAAATTAGTGGTGCATGAAGGTTTTAAATATTCTAAGGTGGACAAGACACAAGTACAGAAACCTAACCTAGCCTAACCTAACCAGCTAAGTACAGCACTCCCTCCCCTCCCACCCCTTAGTAATAACCATCGGACCAGCTCGACAGTGACCCTTGCAATCCCTCGCACTGGCCATCGGACCAGTTCGACCTTACTATTTTGGTGGTCCTTCAACCATCGGACCAGTTCGACAACACCCAGAATAACTAATATTTTTGGAGTCTGTAGCATCTTGGTAGGTTATTTAATATAGGTGAGGGTAGAGGGGTATTCTTGGAAAAAAATATAAATTAGAAAATGTGTCAGCCCATCCCAGCAACACCGACCAGGTGAGGAAGCCGGGGTCCGCTTTACCTGGGTGTTTCATTATTTGGGGTTATCTGGCCTTCTGCCTGGAATGTTCTGCCAGTTGGTGCCGTCTCTATAATTGGCACAGAAAAACATGAAATAAACATTTCAAATCTATATTTAGAATGATCATTTTGGACACATTAATACAATTTTTATGAGTAGAGCAAGGCTATAAAAACCAAATAAATTCATAATAATGACATTGTCTCCTACA
The DNA here is from genome assembly GCA_901482245.1 of Timema douglasi. NCBI lineage: Eukaryota > Metazoa > Arthropoda > Insecta > Phasmatodea > Timematidae > Timema > Timema douglasi. The sequence continues at coordinate 164,259 of CABEEJ010000512.1, forward strand.
AAATGAGAAAAAAATCAAATTATTGGGAAATAAAAAAGAACAGTATTTATATAATATGATTAAAATAATATAATTTTACCATTTTAAACTGCTTGTTCACTAATATTTGATTTAAAAATTGTGAAATTTTACCATTTTTAAATGGCTTGTACATTAACATTTATTTTTCTTTGACATATTATAAATATTTCATTATGTACACCTCATATTAAAGTTTAGCTATACACTTATTAAAATTATGCAATATTTTTTATTGTTGAATTATCTTAAGACATCAATAAGCACAACGATATATTTTTTAATCTAATAATAAAATTGTTCAAGTCTCCAGCAATGTTAGTTTTAGAAATAAATACTATTAATCTAGAAAGATCAGTTTCCCTAACAAATAATTTCCAAAGTGGTAGGCGCAGCATATAAATGATTGTTTCGTAGACACACTCAAAGAGGGTTTATTACTAACTGTCTTACTTTTAAAATAAGTTTAAACTTAAGCTTATCTCTCTTTTCTTTTTCTTTCTAGGGAACGCTGATCAACACTTTTACGATTGGTAAGTTCTTAAGTTGAGCTCATTTTATTCGAAATATTTACAGACCATAAGGATGTATAATTAAAGTTAAATCATCTAAATGTAAACACGAAAAGTTGTCTTTGATTCGTGTCGAATACTGTTACATAATCACAATCTAATTACCAATAAATTAGACTTTAGTGTGGTAGACTCAAAGGACGTAAACTTTGAACCCTCCTTAACAAAAATAAGATATAAATAGGAGGCCCAAAAAACAATAAACAAAAAGGAGTTGAAAAAGGCGTTAATAGGAGTGTTGGAGTTCAGTTTATTGAATATCTGAGATCAAACATTCGAAAACTCAGATCACACAACTCACACCAGTTGAGGGAGTAATTTTATAGATGGTCATTCTCATAGAACTCATAAATAGAAGTGTATATATTAAAAAAATGTAAAAAAAGAGATAGTACACATAAATATAAAAGGACCTAAGGGTATGGTGAGTCATAACATAAAGGAATGATTGAAGTGGTTTTATGTTGATATTTATTCAATATATAATTTAATTTGATATAAAATGTATAATGAACATGAAGCGTTCAACAGAGAAGTTAGTTAAATTATTCTGACAACTTCGAAAGATGTTAGATATTATATTAATTATTTATTTTAAACGCCAGAAGCAGAGAACAACATTATAGTCAAATAAGGCTTCAGCTCAATCATAACATTTGCTAATAACAATAGCATCAATCCAAAACTTTCCTTACTGAACAACTAACATGATTACTTTATTCTCAAAAAGGTAAATTATCAAAATTATATCTCCTACCATTTATTGAATGAGCCCATAAATATTCTTTGTAATCTCTTATTTAATTACCTACCTCTCGTTATACAATTAACGCTAAAACAATTCCTAATCATAACATATCACACATCCCAAAGAACATTTGTTCAGAGTTTCGGGACTATTCGAGAACATCGACGAGTATCATATCTCTGTAGCTCGAGCTCTTTGTAACTCGAGTTCTTTGCCACAAGTTCACACACATACAACTCTAGTGGGCGTGTCTTGAAACTTGCCGCGGCGAACAGTCTAAACTTTGTCTCAGATATGCATAGTCGTGTTATTGTTTTCTCCTGACGTGTGGTGCACCGACGCTGGGGGTGGAGAAACGGGGTATGTAATACATATGTCTTCTATTCTTGTAGCCTAAGGCTACAACTTATAGTTCGACCTCTGTCGGGATAACAATCATCTTAACGTCCTAGAAACGTAAATAAATAAGTATTCACGTAACGTAACGCAAAAACTTGAGCAAAACAATTACTATGGACTGTTTGGATACCAAATTGTTCACTAAACTTGAGCTCGAGCAGTTAGGGCTGTACTAAAGTATTTGCTATTGAAGCTTACTGGAGTCAAGTACTTATAATATAAGCTTACTGGAGCCAAGTAATTGCAATATAAACTTAGTGGAGACAAGTACTTGCAATAAAGGCTTATTGGAGATAATTACTTGCAATAAAGGCTTATTGGAGCCAATTAATTGAAATAAAAGCTTACTGGAGATAAGTACTTGCAATAGAAGCTTACTGGAACTTAAAAATAAATTAAAGAAGAGCACATCACATTTTGATGTTCGTTGAGAGGTGAACAAACGAGCTATAACTAATAAAGCGTCTGCAGACCATAAAAATAAAACAAATGAGGGACTAAATAGCTGTGTTGACGTTGCTCGCAATGTGACTGACTGGCAGAAACACGTGACACTCGTCACATAACGTAAAATATATCCCGCGGACAACTATTACGTTAAGTGAACGTCATTCCAACCGTTAAAGTAAGTGAATTATTTTGGTTTACATTTAAAACAAACACACGAGGAGAGCTGCTATGTTACATCACGTTACGTGAACGTTAATTTGATATCTGCATGTTTTTTTGAACCTGTGAATTTTTATCTGGAGGTAAAATTGTTTTATAATTTACAAACATAAATGGATGTATACAACTTTCTCAAGTGACTCGTTTTAATCGACAACTCTCGACTTGATATGACAATAGATAATCAAGAAATTAAATTTTCCAGAAGCCACATTGCGGTCAGGACGTAACGTACGTTTCGGTACGGTAAGAAGAAATCTTACCGGGTATTTGGTAAATACATCGTTCCTACAGGAGTAACCAGTGTGTGTAACACTAACTGGATCAATATCCTATCTATGGTCATCAATTCTATTATTGGTTTGCAGTAGTTCTCCATTCGGTTCTTTTACTGCTTTCCTCTTCAGTTCTTGGTACTTCTTACAACCAACGTCCTCAATTATCTGGTCAATAAAGCTTAGTAGGGGTATTACTTTGCTTTTCTTCCCTTTCCCATACTATCCTTCTAATATATTTAGTAGTTCTTCACGTATCAAGATGTGACCAACCAATATGTCTCTTTTGGTAAATATACATTAATGAGTATTTAATGCAATTCACAACATAATTTAGTATTTATTCTTGAAGATAAATTGTCTACTGTCAGATACATCCATACTAAATAATAAGATTTGAAAATTGATCTACTAATATTATTTTAAAGTAATAAATGCTGCTAGTTTCGAGGGCAGAACATTTTGTAATAATGTTCTAGTAGGTGAACATAGTGTTTTTGTCCATTTATAAGTCAACCAACAAATTTTTTAAAATGTGTCCTTAGCAGAAACGGGGCCCTGGGGAAACTTAGTTTTCGAGGTCCCCAGTTATCTCTCTCATTCCCCAAACCACAAAATAAAATTAACAAACTTAATTTGGTTTAATGTTATTACAATGGTTTACACATATATGTCAATTTTGAACCGTGTTGGGTATTAGAAAATGCCCTAAAAGGTAAATAAATGTAATAATTAATTATAGAAGCCGTGTTTTTTTAAATCTACAATCAAGGCTTGATTTATACCCAGCTCTTCTTTTTATTTTCTTCCTCCAACGAAACTTTCTCTGTATAAAGGTACAAAGAACAACTGTGCAAAGTTTAAATTGAATCGGTTAATGCGTTAAAAAGCCATCGTGAGACATATCCACCACAGACAGATAAACCAAACCAAATTGGCGGAGTTAAAACGTACAGCTCGCTTCACTCCATCAATAAACCAAACCCCATGTTTTTATTTATTTTTTACACCCCGACCATATTTGCTGGATCCCCTATACAGCATCGCCTACTATACGCCTATTATATGAGCAAGCAGTTAAAAAAATTCCCACCCCAACTTAATTTGTCACCTAAGCAAGCACGAGGCCCCCACAAATAAGGGGGCCCTGTGTGACCTCACCGTTTACACATTCCTAAGGGCGGTTCTGTCTATTAAATAAAAAGTGGGTCCAAACAATGAAACGAGAAAGGCCCGAAGATTCAACCCATGGTTTTATTTGAAAGTCAACACATTTATTAGTATAATTATTTTCACATTCTTTAAAATGATTATAAATGAATTATGATTTTAACCGATGATAATTTCTTTTTCCCGGTATTTGGCTTTAACAAGTTGATCACCAATACACTGATATACAAACACATCAAACTTACTAGCTCCAAACACCAGATTACGTTTGAGGTATATCTTATATTTTGTAAGGAAGCGTGCGTGATAGGTCCCTCTACTTTGTAGAAATACAAATAACTGCTGTCGGTGAAAAAACGGACAACGATCAAGTTGGTCAGCACCCAGAAAGCGTGGAACAGCAGTAGGATCAAGATGTCCATGTAGACGTTGACGCGGCGGTTCGACACGAAGAATTCCACCCAGGTGAAGATCCAGATAGAAGAGTGAAGGAAGAGGACGCATGGGGACAAGGTCTGACCAAGGTGTGGGAAGACAAACAGCCAATACATGACGGACCCCGCTGGAGACAAAACGGCCGGCAGGAAATGAGCACCGTCCCTCGTGGGTGATATCAACTCCTTAGTCTGGACCAGTAGACTGAGGAACGACGCTAAGTATTCCAAATCGATGAACAGATCACCTGGTTGCACTCCTCTGTGAACGTTCAGACACACGGCCAAGGGGAAGAAGAAATTGATCACCCTGAACACGGTCAGAAGTATATCTCTCTCGACGATGCTAGCTCTCTGATTTCGCGACATGATCCCCTTCTTAGCAGCCCTCATAACTAACGAGGCTACCCTCTTGGGTTTTGTGCCCGAGGTGACGAAGCCGCCCCTAGGGGCCGTGGCCCTGAAATTACTTGTTTGAGGAAAGTTTGAGTCCACGCTTCTGGAAGTACAGATATTGGAGATGTTCTCAAACACGTTTAGAGCACTCGGCATGTTTGTCTTGTCGATCATATTGCAGTTCTTGACGCTGTTTGACTTGTATTTCATCTGTTGGGCTTCCATGATACGTCTAGCGTTTATCACAACTTGATCCTGTACGTTTGACTTCAATATTAGTCAATTAATTGTCAGATATATTTGGAAATGTAGTTCTTTACACAATTCTGAATATATAAACTAAGAATTAGGCCTATTATTGTTATTACCGGTATTTAATTTCTCAAGGCAAAAATTAAACAAACTAATATTTCGCGACACTTTTAATACTGTTCATGAGTGCATTTCCTGCATTTAACTTCACGAATAGCGCATGGATCGTTGATTAATACCACTCAAAATAAAATTTCTTACACGATGTCAACTATTGATCAATTTCTAAAAAAAACAATTGAACACTAAAAAATCAAAGAGAACAATAATTTTACAAATTTGTGATAGAACAATGACCTATGTGAATTAGTTCGTAGAACAAACAATTTACTATTTTATGTAAACAATTGAACTTACCAGTTCGTCGCATAGAAAGTAGGAAAGATCTTTGATGAAAGAATATACCATAAACTGAGTTTGGTTAAGAGCGAAATTATTTATATTGCGAAAGCAAGTATGTTGTGGTCATAAATTGTTTCTGGGACGTAAGCTATAACAGTGACGTCACCTAGTTATTATTATTATTATTAGCACCGCGTCTTACTACCCGTTCGGGTTATACGCACTTACGCTAATGTGAAATGGTAGGGTGATTGTGAAATGAAATGGAGGACCTACAGTTTAACGTGGAATCCGAACCACGGTGGAGGCCTGGCATTCCCCACATTCACAAGATGTCTTGTCAGAGGTGAAGGAAGGGTTTGGTGTCACCTAGTTAAACAATTTAAATTATTAACTTGGAGAGCGGGGGTGGCTGGGAAAAATTTGAAAAACTCATTTTTACCACTTCCTAGCGTTAACAATAATTTGAACTATCTGACAATGTGACGTCATATTTCCGAGGGACTTCGAAGACACCTGAAGAGTCATGGTTATATGATTTTGTCTGTATTATTTTTGCTTTTTATTATCTCAATAAAAAATGGACCACATACAGTTTAGAATGGTCTAAGGCTTCACTCCTGCCATAGAGTGTACTTGTAACAAGGATATCGGGGTTCAAATTTTGACCGAGTTAACTGAGTTTTTCCATTAAATTATAATACTTAATAATAATTAGCACCGTGTCTTACTACTCGTTCGGGCTATACGCTTAAGTACTAATTACTCTAATGGGTTATGAATTGGGAAGGTTGAATATAGAGTACGTGAACCCGCATTTGCGTAGAGGGAGAGTGGATAATAACGGTATAAAATGGTAAATTTCTGTAGTATGACTAGAACAGGAATTCGAGCGCTAGGAGGAGGTCAGATGAACTAATGCTATCGGCTTAGTGCAAAACTGTAAAAAGTAATAAAGTGCAAAACTGTACCAAGTACATTTGTAATTATCTCTAACTTTAGGGTGATCTGGTGGTCTAGGAGTAAGGTGTTGGACTTCTGTGCTGGGGGTCCGGGGTTCAATCCTCGGTCCCGGCACAGATTCATCTGATTACCAAACCGTTCCTTCACCTCTGACAAAACATGTATTAATCACAACTTGTGAATGTGGGGAATGCCAGACCTCCACCGTGGTTTGGATCCCACGTTAAACTGTAGGTCCTCCATTTCATCTCACAATCACCACTACCATTACACATTAGCGTGAGTGCGTATAACCCGAACGGGTAATAAGACGCTGGGCTATTAATAATAATAATAATCTAATTTTAGATCTTGGAAACTAATTCTCAATAGCGAGAAATAAAGTAAATATAGGTTAATGTAGGTTAATCAAGTCTACTAAATATTTTAATAGGAATTCAAAATAATTATATCAAATGATTGTTTCATGCCATTATTATGACATATTTGTGTTAAGAACATCCGAAAAACACACAATACGTTCAAAGATAAATACAAATTTGTCAACCAAATCTTAACCTAACTTATGCCTATAGAGTTCCCCATTGGTGATTGTGATATAAGCTATGGACAAATTTATAAATACACATTTTAAAAGCTCTAAAACGTAATTTTAAATAAAACAAACTCATTAAATTAAGTATGGCATATTTTAAATTTCAATTTTCACGGTTTTAAAGCAACTTATAGAAAAAAATGTAGAATGCAAATGAATTGAGATTTTAAATATCAAAAATTAAAGAAAACAACACCGTATTTCTTCGAGAGTAGCGCTAATGCGTTTAGAAGATGAGTTAATACTGTTTCCCCTACCCATATAGAGATCCCAAACCATGAAAACCACTCAGGAAAACCACCCCAGTTCACCCGAGCGAGATTTGAACCTCGATCTTCCCATCTTTGAAACTAGCGCGTTGGCTAGCTGCTCCACCAAGGTGGGTTTCCCTAAAGGGTTCCCCCATTCTTCACCCACTCAAATGTGGGTGCATTTCCTTTAAAATCCTGCCTTTTTCATCCCTACCCCATTAGTGTAAGCATGAGAATATCATTAACGGGTAGTAGGACTCGTCGCATGAAATATGACTTGATTAAAAGTGACCTGCTTCAGTGGACGAATGGTCTACTGCGTCATTCTCGCGTTTGACTGGCCTGATGATGACAGGGAGATCGGGGTTCAAATCACAGTCCGGTATACTGACGGTTTTTTTCCTAGGTGGTTTCCCACTCTTCTTTCATACAAATGCGGGTATACTACTTCTAAAATGCTTCCTTCCTCATCCCTACCCCATTAGACTAATTTTCATATCTGCGCATAAACGGAAAAGTTGACACCTGAGGCGGTGATAGATTAAAATTGTTTTCCAAAACGGCTGAGCCTGATAGTAATAAAAAAAAGCTAACCCGCCCTATTTTAAATTATTTAATGGGAGCATAAAATTGGTCCTTTAAATTTTGTTGTACGTCGCATTGTTGAGATAATATTTAATTATTTTCTAAAAAAAAAGGAATAAAAAGGTTTTTAAACTAAGAAATTTTAAATGCATTTTGATTGAATGAATTGGTTTTTATTTCGAAGGGTAAATTGTTTAATAATAGATAAAGGCTATTACCTAAATAATTATTCGAATATATTAAAGTTATTAACATGCATTAATTAAACAGCTCTTTAACTGAATTTCTTAAACACATCGATCACCCAGCCACAAATGAACAAGAAAATTAAACAAACCAACTCCAAGCACCATATTACTTTCGATACGTTGTTGACATTCTGCAAAGAATCGTCCGTGGCCGGACCTTCTATTTTGTAATAAAATAAGGAAACGTCCTTCGTGAAAAAACGGACAACGATCAAGTTGGGCAGCACCCAGCAAGCGTGCAACACCATCAGTGTCAAGATGTCCCTGTGGACTTTGATCCGGCGGCTCGACATGAAGAATTCCACCCAGGTGAGGATCCAGATAGAAGAGTGAAGGAAGAAGACGCACGGAGACAAGGTCTGACCGAGATGCGGGAAAACAAACAGCCAAAACATGACGGACCCCACTGGAGCCACAACGGCCGGCAGGGAACATACGCCGGCCTTTGATATCGATAAATACTCCTTGGTCTGGATCAGTAGACTGAAGATCGACGTGAATACCTCCAAGTCGATGAACAAGTTTACTGGGCGCCCCGCTTTATGAATGATAAGGAACGCGACACAAGTGCAGAGCAGAATGGCGAGTCTGAACAAAATAAGTGTAACTTCCCCGCCGTCTGCCTCCGTATTTGGCGTCGCGGTCATCTCCTCCCTCATCTCGAGTGCGACGCTCCTGATCGGATTGGCCCCCGCGGGGGCAAGGTTATCTCTAGGGCGCTTAGCCCAAGTATAGCTAGGTTGAATGGAGTTTTCGTAGCTTTTCTCGACCGTACAAACAGTCTGAATGTCATAATCACTCATTCTTGGAGCACTTGGCGCGATCTTCTTGTCCATCTTGATCTCTTTTGTGTTGGTCTTCATATTCCGAGATCCCGAGTGAGAATTTGTGCTGCCCTTACACAGATTTTGGAAATGTTTTGTCCTAGCTAGTTTGTAATGGATGTCAAAAATATCAGTCTGTAAACTAAACAATAGAACAGAAACAGATAACAACCATCATTCCAAATCAACAAAACAAATAACAAAAAATATATAGCTACAGCGAGGACACTAAATTTAAAAGATCACAACGTACCAACAAATACATTTGAATAAATTACTAGACGATTTATTGGTGTTAGTTGTTTAGTTCATATTAAATAATCACATACATTTAAACCCGTAGTCCGAACTAGAGAGAGTAGGGTTGGTTTGAGTCGGGATGTTGATAACTTTAATCTAAAACAGAGAACAACTGAGCGTCCAAGTTTAAAAGCAGAAAATAACATCTTATAAATAGATCCTACGATCTTAATATAATAGATTAAATTAAAATCTTAGCATCGAGGGGCATTAACTGTGATGTTATTTTCACTAAAAAATTACTTATAATATAAATTTAATAGTCTGTTGACCCAGTCTTTCAAATACGTAATTATATTGACAACTTTACTGTTTTTTTTAAAATTTCTCTCACAACTCCTACAGTTTCGAATAATAAATTATTTATTTACAATTTAAAAAAAATATATATATATATATAAAATCTACTTACCTTTATTTCACTATATTAAATTTTCTTTCTTTATTTTGAGTTATAAACTGACAACCCGACAGGCTTTTTTTTTTGTAGGTGATTTTAACGCTATCTGCTTTAGAGAGTGGTTTATTTTGGAACTATTATGATCTTAATTTAATTAATGTTCTTGGACGCTTACAATATCTGTCTGTCATTTGAAGAACTAATTGCCCCTAGCGGAAGAGATTATTATTCTCGTTTGGATTTTTGGTGCGAAATTTAAACTTAACTTTAAAGATGATATTATGTTTATATGTCAAATGATAATATTAAGTGACTTTTAAAATAATAATAATATTTTTTTATCAGTTGTAAATCATGACAACTAGTGTTCTCCTAGGACAGAAGGTGTTTTAAAAAGAATGAGAACATGATTGTTGTTTGTTAATTATTTTTTGTGTTTTGACTCGCAAAAATTGTTAAAAAAGATAAGGATGGACTCCATTTGGGCCATCTTAAATATATAATTTTTCTATAGCTATACATCATTATGGAATAAAAATACACCCTATCTCTCCCTACATTGTGCTAGCTCTATCCAGTCCACCTCACTATACCCTATCCCTATCCTTTAGCTAGCTCTCTATATCCAGTCCACCTCACTACACCCTACCTCTATCTTGAGCTAGTTTTATCCAACCCACCTCATTACACCCTATCTCTATCTTGAGCTAGTTCTATGCAATCCACCTCACTACACCCTATCCCTATCTTGAGCTAGTTCTATCCAGTCCACATCACTACACCCTACCTCTATCTTGAGCTAGTTCTATCCAGTCCACCTCACTACAATCATCACACCCATAAGAGAAATAGGTTTATTTTCTGTTTCCATTTTTACTAAAGCCTAAATACATTATTTTACCCGGTGATGAATATTTATTATTATAGGGGTGATACCAATTTGCCAATATTGGGAGGAGATAATCTTGTTCTTAGAAAATGAATATCAATAAATTCAACCCTGGTTCTATTCCCTTCCTGTGTTCCTAGGCCCCATCTTGTTCGGGCTATCTCAGGTAGGGGTCATGGGACTTTTGGAAGACTCACTGGGGTCAAAGTTCGAGCTGACCCTCCTAGACTCGCTCGTCTTCTCCGCCCTCATATCCGCGGTGGACCCAGTGGCGGTGCTGGCCATCTTCCAAGAGGTCGGCGTCAACAAGGATCTCTACTTCCTAGTCTTTGGGGAGTCTTTGCTCAACGGTAAGTCTTCTTCGACTGTGTATGAGCGCGCTGAGGCTTTATATTCTAGTGTTAGTTTAATGTAGTTAGTGGGGTATACCTCCCAGTAGGGACATCTTAAGTCCCACCTGCCTCAAGTGCCATTGTTACTGAAAATAGCTTAACGCTCAAGTCCATTGACCCACTATTTACTCCTCCCCTCCCAAAGTTTTCCCCTGGTACGTTATTTCCCCTCCCGGGGTCATTGACCCTATATGATATCATCAGAGTGTTGACACTCTGCCCATTTATTTTGTTGCCCCATTTGGATACTAATAAACCATCTATGTGGGTAGCACTTTTTTTAAGAAATCGTGCTCAGTGCCAGGATTGCCTTTCTATATCTTCGCAAAAAAGAAAGTCTAGTTAAAGTTTAATTCTTACTTACTTCGGTGTCCGTATGGTCTAAGGCGCCACTATTGGAAAAGACTAAACTGCCGATGACGTTGAGATTGGGGTTCGATCCCGGTTGGATAAGCTGTGGTGGTTTTTTCTTAATTGGTCTCCCACTCTTCCTCTTCACGAAAATGTGGGTACATTTCCTATAAATCCAACCTTTCTCATCCCTAACCCACTATCCTAATTAGTACATAAGCGTATAACTCGAACGGGTAGTAGGACGTGGTACTATAAAAAGTAATTATTTCAATATTACAGAGGATATGCAATTATTGGCACCCTTGACACTCTGACGAGCAATTCCCTTACCTCTCTAAAATTATCTAAAACATGTGGCCATAAAAAAGTTCATTTCAGCCAAGTTTTTAGAATACAAGGTTGATTTGGTCCTTTTACCTGCCATCAATAATTTTTTTCAGCTCATGAAGCCCTGGCGTGACTTATACTGCGATTTAAACTGCTCTAGAATCCACGTGGTGGGTAGGCTGAGGAGCGTAGTTGCCAGATAGTGGTAGTTAGCGCGTTACTACCATACAAGCATACTCAGTGACTGTCAAGAAATCTGGCAACGTGCATCGGTTGCTATGACAACTCCCCTTCACGGATTGGCTGAGCATGTGACGAGCCTCCACTCTGGCTGCGTTGCCCTCAATCCTAAAGCAGTTTAAAACGCGGTACAATCTGGTGGCCGTACTGCAGCTTAGCAACAGGGGTCCAGTGATAAATTACCGTCGTTTGGGTTTATGGTGTTTCATATAGTTATGATTGTGTTTAAATAAATTCAGTTTAAAACAAGAGTTAATGCTGTGTACTTTAGTGTAAACTAATATTTATAATATTGTTATTATTATTAGCACCGCGTCTTACTACCCGTTCGGGTGATACGCACTTACGCTAATGTGTAATGGTAGGGTGATCGTGAGATGAAATGGAGGACGTACAGTTTAACGTGAGATCCGAACCACGGTGGAGGCCTGTCATTCCCCACATTCACAAGTCTTGTCAGAGGTGGAGGAAGGGTTTGGTAATCAGATAAATCTGTGTCGGGACCAAGGATTGAACCCCGGACCCCCAGCACAGAAGACTGACACCTTACCCCTAGACCACCAGGTCACCCTAATATAAAATTGTTAATAGTTCCCATGGTGTAGACTTCATTTAGACTCTATTGATTTTCCTTCAACCGTGTGGGATTCAAAGGAATAATGTTTTTGATGTGGTGTGTATAAATGTATAAAATAGTGTAAATAAATGACTATTTTGTTTTGATACAGTTTACAAAAATATATATAAACGGTCTTTAAGGGCCAACAAATTGTCTGTGAAATATGTAGTTGCGTTGTGAAATAGTATAATAATAATACCCACCAAAATACCAAAATAAATTCTAATGGGAAACATATAATATATCATTCTTTTCCAAAAGATCCAGAGATTCGTAAAATAAATTGATAGGACATTGTAAGAGGGATAGGAAGTGGAATCCGGATTCATGTTCAGCGTGCCCGGAACATTTTTGCCCGGATGATTATGAGCGAGACAAATCTGAACTTATCAACTTGAATGATAAACTTAAGCTAAAATCAATTGCTGAATCTTCCTTAAAATTACATAGTGATTTCATCACTATTACGAAGGAAATAATCGAAGATGTGTCTCAATATCGATCATTTAGGCGCCAAAGAAGATTCAATAAACAAATGATTGGTTATTTGATCGCACAAGATTCTGCTTCACAGATGAGTGCAGGCTGTTTAGGCTCAAGTATTTACAAAAATAGTGTAAATCAAATTAAATTTGTCATATATTGTTTTTAGCACCACGTCTTACTACCCGTTCTATGTATACGTCTGTGTACTAACCACACTAATAGATTAGGGGTTAGGAAGGCTTAATTAAGAGGAAATGCCCCCTAATTGGCGTGAAGTGAGAGTAGAAAACCAGTTAGGAAAATCACCCTCAGTTCATACGACCAGGATTGAACCACGGTCTCCCCGTCTTCAGCAGTCTAGTCCAACACGAGAGTAGCACGCTAGACCACGTGGCCACCGAAGAGGGGTTTTCGTAAATTAATTGAGGTTTTAAGATGAATTACTTCAAAATAAAATGCAAATATACGTTCAAAGATTATTAAATTTGACCATCTAGTTAAAAGTAAATCCCTCAAAATTCACAGACTTCAGAAATAAATTTATATGCAGAGAGAGAGAGAGAGAGCGAGAGAGAGTGAGAGAGAATAAAAAAACTTGTGGAGTTATGGCTATGAGGGAAGTTACTTAAACATTTTACATTTATCCAGGTGGGTATATTAGCAGAATAAAGAACGTTAATAGGATAAATGAAGACATTTCAGTAGCTCTTACATTGCGAGAATACTAACTAAGATGTGGTCATACACTGTTGGCTTGAGACGTTTGTTACTAATTTAATATGGTGATATATTATAGAATTCCTAATAACTAAGTGATTTTAATGAAAATAGAAATCAATTTGAGTTAAACCTCGATGAAACACTGGTAAGTTTGGATGGAGTGACAGTTGGGTGGTCACCTGGTGACGTCACGTGACCAGACCCGCCTCGGTGGCGTAGTTGGCTAACGCGCTAGTCGTGTTGATCTCGACTGCTGAGGACGGGGAGATCGAGGTTCGAATCTCGATTCAACCTTCCCAATTCCTAATCCATTAGCGTAATTAGTACTTAAAGCGTATAACCCGAACGGGTAATAAGACGCGGTGCTAAATAATTTAAAAAAAACCAACCAGCCCCACGAAAACGGCTGATTGAGGCAACCTTATATTCTAACAACCTTGCCTTTCATCTGCTTAAAAGCGTTAAACACACTCAATTTTTCCTCCTTAGCTTCCATATTCCCTCGAATAAATGGACAAGATTCATTCGTTTATATTCCAGCGTTGATGAAGATAAACAGCTTTCATCGGTTATATCAAGACCTCTTGTTGAAGGTCACTGTCAATTAAAGCACGGGTCAATTTCTGGATAGCGCAGTGGTTAAACACTGGTGCGCTAAGCCAAATACCCCAGGTTACATTACCGTGTACAGGTGTCATTTTTAAAATTTACGAATGTAAACTAAACGTGTATTTGTCATAAAAACAGCCAACATATTCGCATGCGCTGGAGTAATCGAGTAGAAGTTCATAAGCGCCAAACATAGTGAGTTTATAACGTTCATGGGTAGAGACGTCCAATATTAGGAGAACAAACAGGGAAGGAGGAAAGTACAAACGACATTACAGTTTGTGATTGATTAAATAGCCACGCTATTATATTTGTTAATTACGCTTATCGCTGCATCTAAAGTTAATATTCTTTAAATTGAAATATGACACATAGACACGGTCACAGGTTAAATTCCTGTGTTCGGGTGTCATTTTTAAATTGACGAATAAGATACAATTTGTGTGCTTAACCCCTTATTAAATGACATCATTAGTCTCACAAAGATCCTTTCAAACACTCATATACCAGTTAACTTTCATTTCCTGATCAATTAGGTCTCAATTGTCAACAGAAATATGTGGATCTCGGTACTTTTCAGAGTGGAAAATACAGATTTTTAAAATACGTTTACGAGTCTTATGTATAGGCTCATAGAAAATAACTTTGTATCCATTCCAGTAAACACTAATTTCTTGAACTGTTAAAGATTTTGCCAAAATTTAAACTAAGCGCAATATCTAATTGTAAATATCTCGGCTACCAATAGAGTCTCCTCTAAGCCACGTCCCCGTCCCACCCCACCTTGATGTAGTCATTCCCATCCGTACGGGGCTAGGGTGTTCACGCCGTCGGCTCGTGTTTTGACGCAGACGCCGTGACCGTGGTACTCTACACCACCATGGAGACGTTCTGCGAGATGCCCGAGATAGAGAAAGGACAGTATGGTCTGGCCACCGTCGCCTTCTTCACCGTCAGTCTGGGAGGTTGCGCCGTGGGGGTCGTCTTCGGGCTCCTGACCGCCCTCATCACTAGGACAACGAATGACGTCAGAGGTGAGCACGCTCTCGCAGCACACTTTTACTCGCGATTGAGAGTTTTTCATACAAGTGAGGCTATCGGGACTTATATTGAAAACCGGAGGGCTTGTAACGAACCTTTTTTTGTGCCTCTAGCGCAGTGGTTCCCAACCTTTTTCAGCTGACTACCCCCTTGGTAGATCATCATGTTTACCCCCCACACGCGCTATATTTGTGGATGATTACAAAAACAATAAAAAACACTATGGCGTGAGCCCTCAAGTGAGCTATACCGACCAAGCAGCCGCCACCATTAGCTATGATAGTGCCAACATTTGTCGGTAGAGAGTGTCATGTAGTCAGTCAGAACAATGAACCCTCCAGCAAATAATCTCACTTTTATAGACCAGAGTTTCTACTGATTTATTTAAGTAGCTCCTCATTTGTCCTCACGAGGCTGAGTTGACCCCGTTCCAGAACCACCTACTTCACAGAAAAATATAGAAGTGCTGAGGATAGAACCTGGGATATTTGGATCTGTAGCCAGGAACTCTGACCGATAGACCACAGAGGCATTCTTATAAAAACAAAATATGTATAAAAAGAAGTATTGTTTTCTAGTCACTTAATTATTTTATACAAACATTAATTCAACAATGGAAGTTTAGTGGCACCTATCTTTTTTTTTTTTAAAAAAAAGAGATTAAAAATATCATTATGTTTGTAACTGTTTTGTTTACCTCAATTATTGAATTTTGGGGTTTAATATTTGACAGATCACACTACCACCTCCCACTTCAAGTTTACAAAGCTGTTAAGTTTTTATAAGAATCAGAGTTGAACATTTGGCGGGGTTGCACGTGGCCGCAATGGTAGCTGAGGGAGAGGGTAGAGAGGAGGATTGGGTGGTGAGTCTGAGGTTTGAGGGGCTTGAAAATAAACACGTGTGTGCGCACGTGTGTCTTAAGTTACTTTTGGCTGTTCGACTTAAATATTGTGAATTACAACTGGCGGTGCTGCTAATACCGAAAAAAATATATTTTAATAAATTTGGAAAATTAATTGAAATAAAAATAGTTCTTAACTTCTTGGATGATATTAAACGTTATATCCTAATGGTTCCACTACCCATATGGAAGTGCTTCACGCCGCCTTGGAAGTGTTTCACGCCCTCTTATGGGGGTGCGGCCCTCGGGTTGGGAACCACTGCAGTACTGTGAATATTGTTGTCACTGACCCTCAATCGGGATACGAACGATCCTGAACGCTGACGAGGTATTTTGACTTTTATTTGTTGGATGGCTGCGTACTTTTATCTAATTCAGTTGAATTCTGATTGATCTCTTGTGGCAGTCAGGAGTGTTAACCATAACACGAAAAACAATTATTTACAATTACTCCATCTATTTATGTACCCACCCGCTTCAGTGGCCGAATGGTCTAAGGTGTCACTCTCGTGTTAGATCGGCCTGATGAATACGGGAAGATCGGGGTTCAGATCCCTGATATATTGAGGGTGGTTTCCCCTAAACGGCTTACCACTCTCCTTCCACGCAAATGTGGGCAAATTATCTCTAAAATGCTTCCTTCCTCATCCCTTATTAATCATTAATTATCATAAATGCTTACAACCTAAACAGTTATGTAGGCTACCCACCTCTAAGTGTGTAGTGTGTAAGTTGTGTGCTAGTGTTCTGTTTCCTGTCCCAGTGGTGGAACCTCTAGCTGTACTAGGAGTCGCCTACTTGTCCTATCTGTGTGCAGAGATGTTCCATTTCTCTGGCATCATCAGGTTAGTGGAACCAACAATACATACACTCGGCTGATATTTCAGTATTTAGTTTAGTAGAGTAGAGAAACACTGATTAAAATAATGATAGTAGCTATCATGAAACACTCAATGAAGTAATTACTTGGAACTAGATCACTTTCATTGTTTTCGTATTTAATTTAGCGGAGAAACCTGTACTACACCTTCCAGCATCTTGGCTAAATGTTCTGCAATATTGTATAAGCGTTCCGACATCTTGTTAAAACGTTCCACTATAATATCTAAACATTCCGCCATCTTGTCTAAACGTTCCACCGTATTGTATAAATGTTCCACCATCTTGTCTAAACGCTCCACCATCTTATTTAAACGTTCCAAATAATAAATAAGCCTTCCACCATCTTGTCAAAATGTACCGCCATATTGTATAAGTGTTTCGCCATCTTATCTAACGCCGGGATCACAATCAACTTAACGTAACGTTCACTTAAAGTTAACTTAACTTAAGAAAACAGATGTGTGATCACGATTCACGTAACTTAACTTAACAACTCGAGACAAACATCTTCATTCTCGAGTATTATCTGTGATTTGTACTATTTTTAAAGTGATGATCTGTGAATGTTTACAATTTTCAATAGATATAATTAATATCCATTACTAAACTTTTATGATAAATTTAGCTTTCCTATTTTAGTTTAATTATTTTGTTTCAATGTCTGATCACTAGAACTTGGTCATAATACCAACAAGTTAATTACGAAATGGTCCTGTTGACGTCACCCGCATAATGAATGGCTGACTAGATCACGTGATACCCTCCAAGTAACGTTCACTTTAAGTAAAAGCCCTCCTAGGACATTTCTTACGTTAAGTTAACTGCATCGTGATCGATTCCATCTAAACAAACGAGGAGATCCTTTACGTTAAGTTAAGTTATGTTAACTTAAAGTTAACGTTAAGTTGATCGTGATCCCGGCATAAATACTACGCCATCTTGTCTAAATCTTCGGCCATCTTGTTTGTTCCCAGCATCATATTTTGCGGCATTGTCCAGGCTCATTACGCCTTGAAGAACATCTCCCAGAAGTCTTACGTCACAGTCAAATACTTTACACGGATGATAAGGTGAAAGCTTAAATAGAAAAGCAAATTTAACTATTTTTTTTATTTTCATGGGTGTGAGGATAGATTAAATGTAGTGTGTGTGTATGTGTTTCTGAAAGTGTGTGGGTTGGGTTGGAGGATATTTTTTTTTTCAAATTCATTTTAAATATAAACATATATTAATTACAACTTGTGAATGTGTGGAATGCTAGGCCTCCACCGTAGTTCGGATTCCGCGTTAAAATGTAGGTCCTCCATTTAATCTCACAATCATCCTACCATTACACATTAGCGTAAGTGCGTACAACCCGAACGGGTAGTAAGACGCGGTGCTAATAATAATAAATATATATATATTTTTTACAGAGTTGTACTTTACATTTGAAAGGACTGTCAAAGGAAGATTTAAAGGTGGAGTGGATAGAAAAACAAACTATAACCAAACTTTTTGACCGGAATAAAAATTAATGCTAATTAATTCTTTATTATATATGTTTAGGTTAATTTTCAATAATATCTCGACAGTTATTGAATATGTGTCATAGGCAAAAATATACTTGAATGTAAACTTCTTAAATTAAGAGAAACAGTCCTGTTCAAATCCTGCGTTACCCATCACAAGTATTCAAGATTTGTTGATATTATCACTTGTAGAAAATTAAAACAAATGGATCTAATAAAACAATATTCTATTTATTTTTGCCCATAAAAGTATTTTTTTATAAAACCTGTAAGAATTTGGACCATTTAATTACCTCAAATACAAATTGAAACCTACATGCAGATTAAAATCCTGTGTCTATTGTAATATGCATAAATTTATTTAAATTTTATATTTTATTTCCCAACCATTTAATATTAATGTATATGCATGATTATAGCTTACTCTTAACCATTCATTTGATATTACTATTAAAGTACACTCCGTTTACGCTGAAAGGTGTCAGTCTTACCTTGACGGATTACACTATGGCTCTATCATATGAGCTGCACCATAGTGAAACCAAGCAAGGTAAGCTATCTTTCAGGGTAAACGGAGGGTGCATATAGGGTTAGAATTTTATTTTAAATTACAATAAAAATAAATTGGAAATGTCATTAATTTAAAACCATCCGATACCTTAGCTTGGTCGGTAGTGTGTCTGTCTACTGATATAAGGGTCTCGTGTTTGATTCTTAGCAAGGCCAAAAAAAGGTATCCTTGGTGAAATGTGGGCTTAACCTTTCACAGTGATAAATTAACGATCGGGTACTGGATGTTGTGCCTGTACTAGTCTTAAGTTAGGTTATAAGACATACAAAGCTAAGACAGGTCTAGCAAGCCAGTAGTGGAAAATATATTGCTTGAATTAAAAAAACTGATCCGGACCATAGGCTGTAAATGGATGTAAAAATATTTTTTTTAAACTTATCTCATGGAGATGTTCCGAGTTATAAGTTGTACAATTATTTTGGTGACCTGGCGGTCTAGGGGTAAGGTGTCAGACTTCTATGCTGGCGGCCGGGGTTCAATCCTCAGTCCCGGCATAGATTTATCTGATTACCAAACCCTTCCTTCACCTCTGACAAGACATCTTGTGAATGTGAGGAATGCCAGGCCTCCACCGTGGTTCGGATTCCACGTTAAACTGTAGGTCCTCCATTTCATCTCACAATCACCCTACCATTACACATTAGCGTAAGTGCGTATAGCCCGAACGGGTAGTAAGACGCGGTGCTAATAATAATAATAGTAATACAATTATTGACTCGTTTGTTTTTAAACGTCGCATAGCTTCTCATCTTATCCCTGTTGTGTGTATGTGTGTAGTTCCACTTGTGACGCCATCATCTTCCTGTTCCTCGGAATGGTGCTGGTGAACGACCGCCACATCTGGCACTCGGGATTCGTGCTTTGGTCACTCCTCATCTGCTTCGTCTGCAGGTTCTTTGGTAAGTGCGCGGTTTCATTTCCATCCAGGACCACCCAAGGGCGAAGGAGGATACGAGGGATTAGTGTACCCCCCCCCCTCCCCCCCGTCAAACACATGTTGCCGCTGTTACAGTACATCTGCATAAAACACATTTTTTATTTATATTTCTACCAGATTTTGTTTGAAGCCACTAAATTTTACAAATTATAATCTTCAATAAAATTTGTCTACGCATCTCGACCTAATCTTAATTTTGTCTAAGATTCTAGAATATCGAATCAAATCTTCATTTTGTCTGCGAATTTCTTATTTTAAATCCGAAATTTATTTTGTCTATGAATCCCATATATTGAATCCAAAATTAATTTTGTCTACGAATCCCATATATTGAATCCAAAATTAATTTTGTCTACGAATCCCAGATATCGAATCCAAATAGTCATTTTATCTATGCATCCCGAATATATGATCCATATCTTCACTTTGTCTACAAATCTCGAATATCAAATCAAATCTTCATTTTGTCTACGAATCCCGAATATCTAATCCGTAAATTCATTTTAGCTACAAATACTGGATCTCGAATCCGAATCTTCATTTCGTCTACGAATCCCGAATCCTGAATCTCTAATCCGAATCCTATAAAACATAATACGCATGAGTGGTATATCCTTCTACATTCGTAGAGTTTTATTCCATTCAATTCTGAATTTGTTCACATTAAGCGGTAATTTAACGGTATGAGGTCTGGGTGGTTTTTTTTAGGTTTGTCCAACGATTATGTTGGTAGAAAGCGTCATGATAGTTGTAAGAAAATAATTCTGACTAAAAATTTGAATTAAAACAAAAATATAAAATAGGAAATTATTTCTAACTTAAATACCCTTAAAAATTCGGGGTAGCCGACTTGATATTTGAATATTCAAGAGGACCACCCTGTTATGGACACAAGAGACGGTGATTGGTTGATAACTGGGTAGTGGAGATATACCATCTCTAGAATATTCACTTGATGTTTCTTAATTATACTTGGAAAGGCAAATTACTGTCACAGTTCAATATAAGATATTGTAGATTTATAATAATAATAATAATAATAATAATAATTATTATTATTATTATTATTATTTATCGCCGCCTACTTATTACCTGTTCAAGTTATATGCATATAATTAAATTTACTCTAATGGGTGGGTTGCATTTTAGAGGTAGTCACGTTTGCGCGGAAGGAGCGTGGAAAAACCACCCTCAGTAGACCTGACCGGAATTCGAACCCCGGTATCCCCATCTATAGTAGGCCAGTCTAACCAAAATGTGTTCCCTTAGACTATTTGGCCAGTGAAGCGGGTAATAATAATAATAATAATAATAATAATAATGAAACCGCTTCGGCAATCAATCGGTTGATCTCGAGGTAATTTTCATTCGATTGCATAATGAAACTAGATGGCCAATAAAAGTCGTTCTTTGAATATTCTAAACTCTCAAATATATCAAGTGATTTCAAATAAAATCTCGAAGTATGACCAAAACTATCTTGATCGGTCATAATAGTTTATGTTATAAGAAAATTAGATATTTTAATATGGAAATATATATTCTATTTATTATATTTCTTTAATAGAAAGTGATGGATACAGGTATTTGAATAAATATTGAATTTAAGGAATAAATAAAAAGATGTATAGACAAAAAATATCATATGTATAGTGGGGAAATGATGGAGGATCGCGGGAACTTTTATAATTCCTCTTAAGTCTTTCAGGGTCCTAGAAGGTCTGAGACATAGGGTGTCACTCTCGCAATGAACTAGAACTGCCGATGACAGGAATATTGAGGGGTAAGGGCCTTCGAATCCTGGTCGAGTGTACTGAAGATGGTTTTTCCTAAATGGTTTTCTATTTTACCTCCGGGAAAATGCGGATACACTTCCTATAAACCAACCGTCTTCAAACCTTATACATTAGCTTAATTATTGCTCACAGCCCAAACGGGTAGTAAGACGCTGTGCTAAAACATAAATAAATGAAACTATTGTTTATTTATACCTATTGATAATATCTCTCAAGAGTGACGGCTGAAGATCCCATAGTTTGACGTATTAATGCATGAGAGAGCATCTATAATAACTTTTCCATCTGTCAGATAAAGGATTTCTTATGGAAATTAGGGTTTATTTGTTTGAACGTGATCACTGTCCGTGTCCAGGAGTGTTCTCGCTGACGGCTCTGGCGAACATGTACCGCGTGAAGCCTATCAGCGTCCAGGAGCAGTTCATCATGGCGTACGGAGGACTCAGGGGCGCGGTGGCCTTCTCGTTGGCCGAGATGCTGCAGGAAGATGCTGTGAGACCAAGAAACATCTTCGTGACCACCACCCTGGTCGTCATCCTGTTCACTGTGTTTGTACAGGTAACAAACATCCTCTTAGCTGTGTTTATAAAGGTAACATCCTCTTTACTGTGTTTATAAAGGTAACATCCTGTTCGCTGTGTTTATACAGGTAACATCCTGTTCACTGTGTTTATACAGGTAACATCCTCTTAGCTGTGTCTATACAGGTAACATCCTTTTAGCTGTGTTTATACAGGTAACATCCTGTTAACTGTGTTTGTACAGGTAACAAACATCCACTTAGCTGTGTCTATACAGGTAACATCCTGTTCACTGTGTTTGTACAGGTAACAAACATCCTCTTAGCTGTGTCTATACAGGTAACATCCTGTTCACTGTGTTTGTACAGGTAACA
>CABEEJ010000512.1:198329-226696 GCA_901482245.1 Timema douglasi
TTGGAGTACATGAGATAGTAGAGGAAGCAAGGGTGAGATGATATAGTCATGTAATTAGGATTTTGGAGTACATGAGATAGTAGAGGAAGCAAGGGTGAGATGGTATGGTCATGTAATGAGGACGGAAAAGGATAGAATCCCAAGGAAATCGATGGAGATTAAGTATGTATGAAAAATATCGCATCGGAGACAAATAAAGAGATGGGGGTAGTAGATAACAAAAAGTGTGCAAGTGAGAGGAGAAGAAGGAAGAAAACAAAGCAAAAAAAGAGTGATGGAAGTACAGAGGAAATTGAAGGCATTTTACTAAACTGACCCTACAACAGGCTGGAAACAGTTGGTAATGTTGATGAGTGATTTAATGATGAACTTGAGACTTCCTCCTTCTCTTACACTAAATTATTATTATTAGCACCGCGTCTTACTACCCGTTCGGGTTATACGCACTTACGCTAATGTGTAATGGTAGGGTGATTGATCAGAGGTGAAGGAAGGGTTCGGTAATCAGATAAATCTGTGCCGGGACCGAGGATTGAACCCCGGACCTCCAGCACAGAAGTCTGACGCCTTACCCCTAGACCGCCAGGTCACCTCTTACATTAAATCAAAGTTGACAATTGAATGAGTTAAGATTTCAATTAAACAAATTGTATATATATAAAAAAAAAGAGACCATACTGAAATATTGTGACATAACGAGAACAGTTAGCTAAAATACAAATATTATAACGAAACATAGTATTACAGTACAAATATTTAAGGTTGGGTTTTTAATAATCCACTACTGATACCATTCCTGGTACTAAGTTTAGGTGTTGTTTTATTCGAATATATTGAAAAATGACACCTGGACACGGGAATCGATCCCTGGGCCTTTGGTTTAGCGCACCAATGCTCTACCACTGAACTATCCAGGGATCGTCCCGTGCTTAAGGTCATTATTCATGCATATTTGAAGGCAGATTCTGTGATGAACGTGTGGATATATCCTTTAACCCAAGAGTTATAGTTTATATCACAGTCGCCGGAGAATCGGTTGTAAATTTTATCCTGCCAATATTACAAATACATTGTGCATTCCGAGCGAACTAAGATGGAAGAAAGAAACGCTTTACTACTAAGGACGTTGTCTATCTGTGACGCCATGGCCGGTCCAGATAGGATTTCCAATGTTAGTTAATTTAAGTTTTACTTAGCGAGTTTCAAATATATAAAGTTAAAGAAAAAAACATAAAATCTTAAATAACTATAAAAATAGTCTTCCAGTGTCACAACATTTTAATTTTTAATTTTTAAGTAGTTCTTTTGTAAACACATTTTTCTATAAATCCTCTGCAACTTAGGATATTTGTCTTGGTCACTAAAATGTCCTGTAGGGATCTTCCTGACAGGATGTAGATTAAATAAGTCCGTAGTGGCAAATGGCTATCTAGAATAGGAAACAAGAAAAAGGTAAAATTAAAAAGCAAGTCAATGTTTTCAAGGCACAAATATTAAAGTGACTTTAAACTCGTCAGAGGAAGAGGGGAAGAGTTATCAGCATATACATAAAAGTCCTCTCAGGATGAACTGCTCATCTTCTTCCCTCTCTTTCTATTTTGTACATTGATGTCTAAGTGTGATAGTACTTAGACGGCTTAGGTGCGTCAAGTTAAGACGCAACCCACTTCGAAAAATAGCTTCGAAATCTCCAGGTAGGCAGCATCATTAAGTATATATAATATTTTGTAAAATCACAATAAAACACTGAACATTATCAATAATTTTTAATCGTGTTTAGGCAATATATCAAACGTCAATGTTTTAATGAACTGGGTGACCTGGCGGTCTAGGGGTAAGGTGTCAGACTTCTGTGATGGGGGTCCGGGGTTTAATCCTCGGTCCCGGCACAGATTTATCTGATTGCCAAACCATTCATTCACCTCTGAAAAGACGTGTATTAATCACAACTTGTGAATGTGTGAAATGTCAAACCTCCACCGTGGTTTGGATCCCACGTTAAACTGTAGGTTCTCCATTTCATCTCACAATCACCCTACCATTACGCGTTAGCGTAAGTGCGTATAACCCGCACCGGTAATAAGACGTGGTGCTAATAATCACTTAATGAACTGAATGGTATTATTTTCAAGCTATAGGATGGGAAAATACATATTTTTTTAATTTGAGTTATTTAAGGTGCACTTTCTGGTCCGAATGATTATATCCGCACATAACTTATAAACTGATTGACTAATTAATCATTCTGAAAAAGGGAAAACCACATTTCACCTATGTAAATTTTTCAGCCATTCTAGGAATTGAATTAGGACCCTTAGCTTAAAAGGTAGATTTACTAGAGACTGAGTCAAGCTGTAGGAAGATTCCATTATAAAAACAACATGATTTTCCATATAGTTTTTAATTTATTGTTAATTACCTGTTATTTTCAGCCAACCTAAATACCTATGATATTCACCTACCTCAGGAATAGTTCAACACACGTCTCTTGATGTTTCAGAACTAGACGAAGAGGTGCCAGAAGAAGTCCAGCTAGGGATTCACTCTCTCCTTGACCGGGCGGAGAAGCGCTCCTCCAAGAGGTTCTCCTTCGCCGGCGACCGCACTTCTTGGGTCACCACACCGCCTTGGGGTGCCAGCCCTACTTGGGAGTCAAACCCTCCTAGCGGCACGACATCCCCTTGGAACCATGCACCTCCTCCTTGGGTGTACCCCCCGTCGGGGTTTGAGTCGAACCAAGAATTCAGAGGAACACCTATCCCCCTCAGGGATCAAACCGTCTTACAAGAGATAGTCGAGTCGGATTCGGATCATGACGCGCTGGTCCGGAAGAAACATCGCAGTTGTAACAGCCTTCACAGCCACGGCCGACGACAGAACAGAAGGGATAGTTCCTCATCAGAGTCTACAGTCTAGCTCTGGTTTTATAACAGAGCAGCAAGGACAACAGACAGAGCAGAAGGGACAGCTCCTCATCAGAATCTACAGTATAGCTCTAGATTAATAATCTAACGACCAGAACAGAAGACAGAGCAGAAAAATCAGTTCCTCATCAGAGTCTACAGTATAGCTATAGGTTTATAAAATCACAATCAGGACAGAAGACCAAGCAGAAGGGATAGTTCCTCATCAGTCTCTACAGTATAGCTCTAGGCTCAGAACAACACAGTCAGGACAGAAGACAAAGCAGAAGGGACAGTTTCTCATCTAATTCCACAGTATAATTCTAGATTCATAACATAACAGCCAAAATAGAAGACAGAGCAGAAGGGACAGTTCCTCATCAGTCTCTACAGTATAGCTCTAGGCTCACAACAACACAGTCAGGACAGAAGACAGAGCAGAAGGGACAGTTCCTCATCAGAGTCTACAGTATAACTAGATTCATAACATAACAGCCAAAACAAAAGACAGAGCAGAAGGGACAGTTCCTCATCAGAGTATACATTATAGCTCTAGGCCCATAACAACACAGTCAGGACAGAAGACAGAGCAGAAGGGACAGTTCCTCATCAGAGTCTACAGTATAACTAGATTCATAACATAACAGCCAAAACAAAAGACAGAGCAGAAGGGACAGTTCCTCATCAGAGTATACATTATAGCTCTAGGCCCATAACAACACAGTCAGGACAGAAGACAGAGCAGAAGGGACAGTTCCTCATCAGAGTCTACAGTATAACTAGATTCATAACATAACAGCCAAAACAAAAGACAGAGCAGAAGGGACAGTTCCTCATCAGAGTATACATTATAGCTCTAGGCCCATAACAACACAGTCAGGACAGAAGACAGAGCAGAAGGGACAGTTCCTCATCAGAGTCTACAGTATAACTAGATTCATAACATAACAGCCAAAACAAAAGACAGAGCAGAAGGGACAGTTCCTCATCAGAGTATACATTATAGCTCTAGGCCCATAACAACACAGTCAGGACAGAAGACAGAGCAGAAGGGACAGTTCCTCATCAGAGTCTACAGTATAACTAGATTCATAACATAACAGCCAAAACAAAAGACAGAGCAGAAGGGACAGTTCCTCATCAGAGTATACATTATAGCTCTAGGCCCATAACAACACAGTCAGGACAGAAGACAGAGCAGAAGGGACAGTTCCTCATCAGAGTCTACAGTATAACTAGATTCATAACATAACAGCCAAAACAAAAGACAGAGCAGAAGGGACAGTTCCTCATCAGAGTATACATTATAGCTCTAGGCCCATAACAACACAGTCAGGACAGAAGACAGAGCAGAAGGGACAGTTCCTCATCAGAGTCTACAGTATAGCTTTAGGTTCACAACAACACAGCCAGGACAGAAGACAGAGCAGAAGGGACAGTTCCTCATTAGAGTCTGCAGTATAGCTTTAGGTTCACAACAATACAGCCAGGACAGAAGAGAGAGCAGAAGGGACAGTTCTACATCAGCGTATATAGTCTAGCTCTAGGTTCACAACATCACAGTCATGAAAGAAGAGCAGAAGAGACAGTTCCTCATCAGAGTCCACAATATAGCTCTAGGTTAACAATAACACAGTCAGGACAGAAGAGAGAGCAGAAGGGACAGTTCCTCATCAGAGTCTACAGTATATCTCTAGGTTCACAACAACACAGCCAGGACATAAGACAGAGCAGAAGGGACAGTTCTTCATCAGAGTCCACAATATAGCTCTAGGCTAACAATATCACAGCTGTGCTGACTTGACGTCACCGCTTCGTCACGTCATCCACACTCTCTTGATTCCCCCAAAACTTCCGTGAGAGCGCGGAGTTCGCTCGCGGAAGAGTTTCTTTTGCCTGTGAAAGTAAACCCGTTGAGGGATGTGAGGCACTTCTAGTGGTTGCGTGATAGCAAGTTGTATAGAGGGTCGATCAACAACCCACCTCAGATGATTAGAACACAAGCTTTACCCAAAAAGTGACGAGGTTTTCCTAAATAACTTGAATCCATTGTATTCGATTGTTTTGATTAAGCTGTAAATTTTTTTGATAATGTTTTATGACTGAAAGGGATGAATCTGTCATTGAATGAATTAATCGCGTAATTACGTGAAACCCTTCTCGGTGGCCACATGGTCTCAGACGTCACTCTCGCAACATACTAGACTGCCGATGACGGGGAGATTGAGGTTCAATACATGCCGGGTGTTCTCAGGGTGGTTTTTCCTAACTGATTTCCCGATTTCTCTCCACGCCAATGCGTGTACACTTCCTATAAATTCAACCTTTCCTATCCTTAACCCACTAGCATAATTAATACATAGGTGTACAACCCAAACGGGTAGTAAGACGTAGTGCTAAGCAAAAAAAATCTTTGAACTCTTCAGATAATAATAATAATAATATTAGCACCGCATCTTACTACCTGTTTGGGTTATACGCTTTAAGTACTAATTACGCTAATGGATTAGGAATTTGGAAGGTTGAATTAGAGGAAGTGAACCCGCATTTGCGTGGAGGTAGAATGGAAAACCATTTAGGAAAAACCACCCTCAGTTCACCCGACCGAGATTCGAACCTCGATCTCCCCGTCCTCAGCAGTCGAGCTCAACACGAATAGCGCGTTAGCCAACTACGCCACCGAGGCGGGTTATTCAGATAACAATACAGCTAAATTTATTTTGGTAACTTGTTTATTTTTAGCATCATTTTTTACTACCCATTCGGGCTATACGCTTATATACTATTACGCTAATGGGCTATAGTGAGGAAGGTTAAACTTTAGAGGAAGTGTACCTTAATTTGCGTTGAAAGAACGTGGGAAACCATTTAGGGAAAAAACCCTCAATACACCCAACCTGATTCAAACCACGATCTCCTCATCATCAGCACTCTAGTCTACTGCGAGAGTAACCCGCCTCGGTGGCGTAGTTGGCTAACGCGCTAGCCGTGTTGAGCTCGACTGCTGAGGACGGGGAGATCAAGGTTCGAATCTCGGTCGGGTGAACTGGGGGTGGTTTTTCCTAAATGGTTTTCCACTCTCCCTCCACGCAAATGCGGGTTTACATCCTCTAATTCAACCTTCCCAATTCCTAATCCATTAGCGTAATTAGTACTTAAAGCGTATAACCCGAACGGGTAGTAAGACGAGGTGCTAAATTATAAATAAATACTGCGAGAGTAGCGCCTTGGACCATGCGGCCACCGAAGCGGGTATCTTTTCTTATTTAATAAAATGAAACCTACGTTATCGAAAGTTTCAACCTAAAGTAGTAATTAAATGGTAAAAGGAGTACTAAAGGACCTATAAACTGGTTCATCACACAAGTGCCCCATTTATATCGCCAAAAGACGGTTCAGTTCAAAATAAGCACACCGTCAACTAAGTGAGCTATGGCGACACCACCAACACAAGAGCCACGAACTTCTAACGGACTGTACCAGAACGACCCGGCCCACTTCAAATCCAACCCAAACATACCTCAGTGACAAGCCGGGCTTCGTAAGTGAAAGTTGCAATTGTACAGTCTTTTTTTTTTTTTTTTACTTAAAGTGCAAGGAAGATTACACGAAAACAACCATCACTTCTAAAAAAGAATCTGCTTAAAGATAAGTAATAATGATAGCTAAACTTTTATCTAATCTAAGAAAACATATAATGCAAATTTAATATTGTGTGGTCAAGTGAAATACGTGATTCATTAGCATTAGGTGAACTATAACATTATGTTTAGATTATGTCTTCATCAAATTATAAATACAAATTATATTTAATTGAATATTTAATAGTTACAAGCGTGTATCCTTACAGTGAGGTTTAACTATTAATCTACTAGAATATTGAGCTTTTTTTTTTACAAACGTGACTCACTAGTTTAATTGAATCACTAGTTAAAGTCAATAAAATCACTAGAATATGTTTTGGGTTAAACTAAGCTTTATTAATGAACCAGGTAAAATAAATTTAAATAAATAATTAAAATCACTATCTCACTAAATAAATAAAGTACTATAACCAATAAATAAACTGAGGGCGCACCCCTTTGTCCCATATAAAGTGTTTACTTATAGTCGAGAATCAGTTGACCTAAACAATTCTTTTCAAAAGAAGTTGGTGAGCCAAACGACGAATTTAAAAGTGTCCCATTTACAAACATGAATTAAATTAACATATTTATCAACTAGGCGTGGTTTTACATTATTTAATGGACAGGATTTATTACTATAAAAATATATATTAAAAAAAATTGAAAATAAAATAAATATATATAGAACCCATTTATAATAAGTTTGTTGAATATTTTACACATTTTCATATGGCATGGATGTCTCTAATTATTTGTTATTTATAATAATTAATTATAAATAAATAATTTGAACTGAATTTGGGTTTCTAATTGGACATAGATTATTATGTATCTTTTGTACTCTAGATTTAATATATTACAAATTAGAAACTAACGTTGTGTTAATGGTGCTACATTATAATAAATAAACTCACTTTTAGAGTTTTTTCATATTAACATTTATGTCCAAATTTAACAAACTTTAATGGACACCAAGATGTGTATACATTAACTTAATTTAATTACCGGTGCATTCCTATTAGATACTAAAATGTGTATTTGGTTGTAAGATGGAGGTAATGAATTATTTAATATTTCACTTAAGTACCACTTAGCTGTGAGCACAGAATAAAATAAAATAAATCAAATATATGGGTCATATTGACCAATGAATTAAATTTTTTATCTATAATTTATTTTAGCTGTAAAAAGCATTCTTTCCAATTGAAGTCGCCTAAAAACAAATACACTACTCACCGGAACGATGTGTCGTGTTTATCAACAGTTTTTGTAACCATTAACGAATCGAACTCGAAGCCCCATCCAAATGAAGTCGTTTTGTATTATCTGAGACAGAAATTTTCGTATTCAACGCTTGTACGTTATATTTTCAATTTTTTAAACTTATTTGAAGTATTTAACGTGTACTTTATAAACCATTTGATTATATCAGAACATGGATTATAAATTAATTTAAAAATGGTCGACCTCAGTGGTATTGGGGTAAAGTGCTCACTTAAAGACCCGATGTTCGTGGATTCAAACCCAGCCGGGGTCAACGAACTTTTCTTGCACGATAAAACTACATAGCACAACTTACTTTGGAGGGGTAGTCGATCCCATCTCGGTTGTGTGAAAGGTATGTGATAATACCTTTTCCGGAAAATTTGGCATTCCCTTTCTCTCTCGCTCAAAGAAGTTCTCGTGTGCTGATGTAATAGGTCGGTTCAGAAAGTGCACGTTAAATAGCGCAAACAAATAAATAACAAAGAATTCTTAACAGCGTGTAGATAAAATTTATTAAAATGTGAAATAACATTTGTGATGAGGGTTTAAATGATAAAAATAAAATACTTGTTCTTTCATTCACAGGACATTTTATTATTTAATAAAATACCCACTTTGATGGCCACATGGTATAACCCTAACGGTTAGCTTATAATTCATTAATGACCTAAGTTTACTTGGACGGCAGCTCAAAAAGTTACTAGAAATAGTCCCTAATATATCCCTAAGCCAACAGATATCTATCACTTTAGATAACTGTAATGAAAATATATGGTAATGTATGAATGTGATAGCTAACCACAGTGATTTAGGCAAATATTATTTATATTTTTATTTCAGGTCGGACACAAAGCTTATTTATCGTTTTATTCCACTTAAACAAAATTAATATTCACAGCACTTACACAAAAGGTATAACGAAAATTGCTTCAAAATGGCGACCGACGAATTTAAACCATGTGGTTTAACATGACGGAAATAAGTATTTTACAAGGATGCACGCACGTGGATACTAATATTTTATTCAGTTAAATATTTCGAAATACGATAAAATATTCATATAAAAATGTATTATATATAAAAAAAGATGACAAGCATTTTCTCTTTTCCAAGTAAATGCGATGCCTGTATTATAAGGTAGTGATATATGCACTGCATATTACAAATATTCAATAACGTTACTAAATGAAGAAAAAGTACCTTTAATTATGTTTAAAATATTGTTTCGAGTTGGATAAAAAGAAATGATTAAAAGTAATGAAATAGTAAGAAAAAACTTAAGTTTACATTATTTTAAATGTAAAATATAACAAGTAATTAAAAAACTTAACATTTATAACAAAACAGTGATCTTTTACAAGTGTTGGCAACCCAAAACCTAAACACGTGATTTTTGAACTGTCATCCAGGTAAAAACCTATCATGAACAGACACTATGGGCCAGTTTCATAGTCAGATCTAGTACGCCTCAAGTGCACCGCTATACTAAATACAAGACGTCACCTACCTGAACTTGAATGGAATGGGTAGGTATCATCCTGTATTTAGTGTCGACTCGCACTTTAGGCATGATAAGTCTGACTATGAAACTGGCCCTATATATATAAAAATATATAAACACCCCGTCTTACTACCCTTTTGGGTTATACGCTGATATATATATATGTATGTATGTACACACACAC
Organism: Timema douglasi; assembly: GCA_901482245.1. Lineage (NCBI taxonomy): Eukaryota > Metazoa > Arthropoda > Insecta > Phasmatodea > Timematidae > Timema > Timema douglasi. The sequence continues at coordinate 207,810 of CABEEJ010000512.1, forward strand.
ACACACACACACACACACACACACACACACACACACACACACACACACACACACACACACACGGTGGCCCACGGAAAAGTAGCCCGCCTCCTATATCCAGCAGACGCCTCACTCTGAATTAGGAGGTCAAGCTCCTTCCACCCATATTGTGACATGAAGAATGAGTCAATAAAGCTTTAGACACGCAGTTCACTTGCTCGTTCTTCATGTCACAATATGGGTGGACAGATATTGGACCTCCTCCAATTCAGAGTGAGGCGCCTGCTGGATATAGGGGGCGGGATACTTTTCCGTGGGCCACTCTGTATAATATATACATTATATATTATAATATATAAATTATTTTTTATTTTTGAAACCGCTTGCTAAAACCTCGAATAGAAAACTGTAGGCCACACCCTTGACCAAGGCTACACAGTCAAATAGCAAACACACGAACCTAGAAGTGCGTCCAGCCACGACAAAGACTACGCGGCCAATGCCAGTAATAACACATTAGGAGGAAGTTCATACGCGAAGCACGAAATTAACTGATAATCAATTTATGGAACACGTGCTTTTAATCAAAAGCCATCTACCAGAATATGCTTGGTTGCCTTCCGGCGTTACTAATTACCTATAGGGTTGGGACTGAGATTGATTATGGTCGAATACACCGTCGCTACGCTACTTTTATGATAGTTCGACGGAACTGGAGGGAAAATAATACATAAAGAATTAATATAAACTAGAAAACAATAAAAAAAAATTGAAACTATTAAAAAAAAAATGGTACTTGTAAATTGTAAACAAAATAAAAGTTATAAATACAGTCAACAGGTAAGTTTATTTTTATCACCACGTCTCGCTTTCCGTTTGAGCTATGCTCGTATTTACTAACCATCCCAATGTGTTAATGACGATAAAGATTAAACTTTGAGGAAATGTACCCCAACTGCACGCGGAATAAAAGTGGAAAACCCATTTAGTAAAAACCCCCTTGGTACAACCAACCCAGGATTCAAACCCAGACCACCACATCCCTGAAAATCCAGTCTATTGCGATCCTAACAACTTAGACCCACATTAACACCCAGTAAGCCTTCCTTCACCTCTGACAACACGTGTATTATTTTATCACAACTTGTGAATGTGGGGAATGCCAGGCCTCCACCGTGGTTCAGATTCCACGTTAAACTGTAGGTCCTCCATTTCATCTCACAAATCACCCTACCATTACATATTAGCGTAAGTGCATATAACCCGAACGGTTAGTAAGACGCGGTGCTAATAATAATAATAACACCCAGTAAGGCGATTACAATAACTAATCCAAGCACACATGAGGAATTTAAAGGAAATGAATGAGGATTCTTCCTCGCCTATTCCCCCCCTCACCCCCCGCTTTTCACTTCCTGTCGGGGTGAAGCAAGTTAACACACATCTACAGTCCAATTTTCTTAAATAATAAAATTATTGATAGCTAAATAACACTACTAGTTCTACTTACACGTATTCATACGTAAAGTAATTATGTTTGCAACTGTCACTTTTGATGGATATTATCAATACCAGCAAAATAATACTAATAAAATTGTAAAATTTTATCAATGTTGGCCCCAAAAAATTATGTTTTATTTTTTTAAAGTTCCTTCCTACCAAAATTCCATTATAGCTTTGGCGGTAGCCTACAGTCCAATGATAAGAGGAAGGGACTTATAGAAAATACAAACCTGTTTATTTTTCGGTAAAATTAATAACATTTTACAATTATTATTATTTTATAGATATTGATATCATCTGTCAAAAGCGAAAGCTGAAAATAAAATGACTTGACGTATAAATGCATGAAAGTAGATCTATTAACTTTTCAAACTGCCATATAGGGTCCTCCCTATGAAAATTGGACTCTACACTTTATTATTATTATTATTATTATTATTATTATTAGTAGTAGTAGTATTAGCACCGCGTCTTACTACCCGTTCGGGTTATACGCACTTACGCTAATGTGTAATGGTAGGGTGATTGTGAGATTAAATGAAGGACCTACAGTTTAACGTGGAATCCGAACCACGGTGGAGGCCTGACATTCCCCACATTCACAAGATGTCTTGTCAGAGGTGAAGGAACTCTACACTTTAATTTACGACTTAACTCAGAGGCCGAACGGTCTAAAGGCGTCAATTTCATGTTGTTGTTTTTTAGACCAGCATGCTGCTAACGAGGAGATCGGGGATTAAGTTTGTGCCAGGTGTATAGAGAGGCTGGTTTCTCCTGGATAGTTTCCCACTCTCCTTCCAAGCAAATGCGGGTAGATTAGTTCTAATATTCTTTCTTCCTTATCCCTAAACCGTTATCATACAATATGCATATATCCTGCCTGAACAGGAGTAATGAAGATAAAACTCAACTGAGGGGGGATGGACTCCCTTCTATTGATGACCTGACAAAAATAATGTGTTAGTTCAGGTTCATACTAGAATATTTCCTTCCTCGGGGGTGCAACAGAGCCGTCCGCAAGCCAAGCGAAATGGCCCGGGGCTGCCAACTTAATGCTTGCTATAATCTAGGAATTTATTACAAGGTGGGCAACAACCCCGTGGACTTAGGGGGAGGCAGGGAGATATTGTGATTATCACAGGGCAAGGTTCGTGAGACAAACTGTGGTAGGGAAGGGGAGGGGACGGGTTTTTGGTGAAAGGGCATTGTGGGTAGAATGTGAAATCGTTATTTATTAATCAGTTTTACTTTCACGAACGTATTGGAGATAAATGAGCGATATCACTGATAATGTCAGTAAAATTAAAACGAACCAATTGAATAGTTTGTCTTAAGCACATGTTTTTAAGACTATAAATGCAAAATTATTTTATTTTTAAAAAAAGTTTCATTTCTACTGTATTAACAGTATTTTTTTAAGTGCTGTTTTAATAACCTCCCCGACACATTAAAAAATGCTCTTTTTTAGAATTCAATAGTAGAATGGTCTTAAGGGTTCACTCTCACAGTAGACTAGACTGCCGATGATGGGTAGATCAGGGTTCGACTCCCGGTCAGGTTTAACGAGGGTGGTGTTTTTTTATAAATGGCTTTACGCTCTCTCTCTACGTAAAGATGGGTGTACTTCCCCTAAATTCAAACTTCCTCATCCCAAATATAGTATCGTAATTAGTACATATATGTATGGCCCGCACGATAACTAAGATGTGGTGACAATAGAATAAATCTTGTTAAAATTTCGTGATGCTCATGACAGATATTCAAGAACTATTGAGATTGCCATGTGTAGAAATTTAACCTAAACATATCTAATGAAGATACATTTTATTTATTCCGGCTAAGTATTTTTTGTCTCAGAAACAGTAAAACCACTAGCCTTAAATTATTATTATATTATTATTAGCGCCACGTCTTACTACCCGTTCGGGTTATACGCACTTACGCTAATGTGTAATGGTAGGGTGTTTGTGAGATGGAATGGAGGACCTACAGTTTAACGTGGGATCCGAACCACGGTGGAGGCCTGGAATTCCACTCATTCACAAGTTTTGATTAATACACATCTTGTCACAGGTGAAGGAAGGGTTTGGTAATCAGATAAATCTGTGCCAGGACTGAGGATTGAACCCCAATCCCTAAGTACAGAAGTCTGACACCTTACCCCTAGACCACCAGGTCACCCCACAAGCCTTAAAACTCGCATTACCTTTCATATAAGGATATTTATAACCTGTGGTAAGACGCGGTGGAATGAAAAACACACGCAAAAAAATCATGTCAACTTCTAGAGAAGGTTTTTTTTTTAAATCGCCGCGTCTCAATACCTGTTCAGGCTATAAACACATTATATAACTACTCTAATGGGGTAGGGATGAGGAAGTATTTTAGAGGTGAACTACATTTGCGTGTAATTAGAGAGTAAAACCATTAATTAAAAACCACCTTCAGTAGATCCGACTTGTATTTGAACCCCTATCTTCCAGTCTTCAGCAGGCACATGGTAGTGATACCTTAAACCAGGGGTCTTCGACCTTTTTATGTCCAAGGACCAAAGTTTTTGTCTCTGTGTTGGCCCATGGGCTGCAATAATGTACAGTGTACCCACAATATTCGGATTGAGTAAATATTAAAACATTTGTATCAGCATGCTCTTAAACACTTACACTCACACTAGGGATAACCTGTCTCCAACAGGTCAACTTTCTGATTTCTCGTTAGGTATGCTCTCTTTTTTTTTTCCTCCTATATATTTTTCATAACAAGAGGTAGCACGATTTGTCTTGTGTGTGTGTATATATATATATATATATAAGTTTAGAACCGCGTCTTACTACCCGTTCGGATTATACGCTTTAAGTACTAATTACTCTAATGGATTAGGAATTGGGAAGGTTGAATTAGAGGAAAGAGGAAATGAACCCGCATTTGCGTGGAGGGAGAGTGGAAAACCATTTAGGAAAAACCACCCCCAGTTCACCCGACCGAGATTCTAACCTTAATCTCCCCGTCCTCAGCAGTCTGGCTCAACACGAGTCTTGTGTATAAAACCGTAATATTTATCTTCGCGTAAAAAACAAAGCTTGTATATAAAATAACGACTTAAAATAAATAAATAAAATAAGTATTTTCTCTAGAAATAATTTGATATTGTTCATAAGCTAGCGGACCAAAAAAAGAAAAGGTTATGGTGGGCCACTGATTGTATACCCCTGACTTAGACCATTGTGTCACTGAATCTAGTAAGGTCGAAACTAACTATGAACCAGGTGTAGTAACATTTCTGCAACAAAGGCTATCTCATGATATTGCTCTCACAACAGAGTTTAGTACGATGAGATCTTCTAGTGGGTTAAAATAAAAGAATGAGATCACATGTGGCCCAAACTCCCGCAAAATCTAAACATACTGAAAAGATGGTGGAAGTTCTCTCCCACTCCCCCCCCCCCTTTTTGCTCCATTTGACTCTCTAAGTTGCGGTTAGGTCTCCCTACTCCCCCTTTTTCCAGCAGAGGCTTAGTCCCTGAACATAGTCCAATCTAACCACAACCCCCTCCTCCATCCCTTTTATCTTCTACTACCAACCCCCACCCCCTCCCTCATCCTACCTTACTGGTCCAAGCAGGGTAGACAATATTGCACTATGACAATACAGTTATACCAACTTACCTTATACTACTCCAACACAACTTTTCATTAATCGGATTCAAGATTTAAACTTGGGCTACGTTTAATCCCAACAGTTTTAGTATAAAGGGATAAAACGGGAGTATAATACTACAGTTTAGGGAGAAAGGTTTGTCAGTTAATCGAGGATGGGCATTTATAGAAATTATCATTTTTAATTTGTTCATTTATGGCCGTAGGGTCTTTGAAAATCTCCCCCCAGTAAACGACCCGCTTGGATCAATCTACACAGGTTGTTGGAAGCGGTCTTAGTAAGTAAATGGGAGATCAATTGGAACAAACGAGGCATGACGTAAGGACAAAGGAGAAAAATAGTTCTCCCTTTCATTTATGTAGACCTAGCATAAACATCTAATAGCTTGCTTCAGTGGCCGCATGGTTTAAGGCACCACTCTTGAAATATACTAGACTTCCGATAACTGAGTGATCCCGGTTGGGTGTACTGAGGGCAGTTTTTCCACTCTCACTCCACGTAAATGTGGGTACACTTCGTATAACTCAACCTTACTCATCCCTGACTCATTATATTTATTAGTAAATATGTATTTAATCTGAACAGGTAGTAAGACGTGGTTCTAAGAAAACAAAAACCATCTAAAACGACCTAGAAGGTTGGCAGGTAGTTTCACGATTGCACGAAACGCCCAATGACCATCCTGGTACAAACGACCCGTTTATTTCGGCCAGGGTGAACCCAGAGGGTGCCAAACGTCCTAAGGCCCCCACCAACTTAACCTAAGGACCACGAGCAGCACCAATATTTACCATACCTGCTTCAGTGGCCGAATGATCTAATGGCATCACTCTTGGAATTGACTGTACTGCTAAATATGGGGAGATCATGGTTCAACTCTCGGTCGGTTGTACTGAGGGTGTTTTTATCACAAAATGGTTTTCAACTCTTCTTTCAACCAAATGTGGATACACTTATTCTAAATTCAATCTTACTCATCCTTAACACATTAGCATCATTAGTATATTTAAAGGCGTATTGGTATTAAAATGTTGTGCTAAGAGGTTTTTACTATTTTATTTTATATTAAAGTTTTTTCACATATTTTCAATAGCTAAGCCACCCGTTCGGTGGTCACATAGCTTAATGCGCTACTCTCGCAGTAGACTAGACTGTCGATGACGGGGAGATTGAAGTTCGAATCTCGGTCAGGCGTACTGAAGGTGACTTTTCCAAAATGGTTTGCCACTCTCTCCACGCAAATGAATGTACACTTCCTTTAAATATAACCTTCCTCATCCCTTAAACCATTAGAGTAATTAGTACATAAGCGTACAACCTGAGCGAGTAGTAAGAGTAAGTTATATATATATATATGCGATACTTTAGTTGGTGAATGTGTGGACAGTATTGGGTGACCTGGCGGTCTAGGGGTAAGGTGTCAAACTTCTATGCCGGTGGCCGGGTTTCAATCCTCGGTCCCGGTACAGATTTATATGATTACCAAACCCTTCCTTCACCTCTGACAAGACATCTTGTGAATTTGGGGAATGCCAGGCCTCCACCGTGGTTATCTCACAATCACCCTACCATTACACATTAGCGTAAGTGCGTATAACCAGAACGGGTAGTAAGACGCGGTGCTAATAATAAAAATAATAATAATAATAATAATAATAATATGGACAGTATTAAGACGTGGTTGAGGCCTCGTAAAGATAATGTTGTGAGCTGTATCTTCCACAAAAATCACAAAACATTTGAACTTTGCCTTCTTTCCAAACCCTGTGAGTTTTATAAGTTAGAAAAGTTAATTTGGTATAACTTTTTCATCTAGGTATGACTATTGGGTGTAAAAATTAATGGTTATACTGGACTGTTAGTAATATGCGAAAAAAATAAAAAAAGATTCTATAAGAATAAAATAAAATAGAACCAGTAACTCCGTTTTGACCAGACTATACCTCGGTTGGCAATACACGAGTCTGTGCACTCCTGTTGGCCATTATTACGCTAATGTGTTTCCCCTTGCCGTGGTACTCGGCTTATGAGGATGACTGTACTTGGTTGCAATTCCTTAAATTCTGCCATTAAGTTTTGAATGCTTTACAAAGCTAGGTCAGGTCACAGACGGCTGTCGGAGACATTAACTTCTTTATAATTTAAATTCTTGTGCGAATAAAAAAAAAAGCCCAAATTACCAAATACATCGCTCATTTTAGTATTAAATGTTGTGACGTAGTTTAATGGCTTTTTTTTTTTATAGGGATGGTACCCTAAGTCCCTTGAATTCGAGAAAATATATATTAATTTGGTTGAATTTGTTTTAAATTTTTAATAAGAATTTGTTTTAGAGCTTTGATACTACTTATTGATGGTTCAATTCTAATACAATTAGAGGAAAAACTTTAAAAAAAAACCATACCAGTAATTTAACAATTTTTTTCAGCACTGCTTCTACCTATTCGAGCTATAAACGTTATGTATTAGGTAAGAGGAAGGTTACATTTAGAGGTAGTGTACGGCCATTTACATGGCGGGAGAATGAGAAACAATTTTAAGAAAAATTAGTATACGTACACACGACTGGGATTCGAACCCTTATATTCTCTTAATAAGCTGTCTAGTCTATTGCAAGAGTGATGCCTTAGACCTTTCGAACACCGAAGTGGGTTATACAGGGTGGGGTGGTAAAAATTATGCGATCTATGCAGGAAGGAAAGTGATGGATAACGTGCTGAGGTTTGTCTGTCGTCCGGTAGAGCTCACCTGAGTGACATTATCTTCAAAAAGTTGATTATGGGTTGATTTTCAAGTTACTAATCGTTTCGTCCCCACACCGTATTATATTCATCGTGGTTTCATTACTAATACGCATCAATTTGGCTAGTATTTCTATTTTATATTATTCTAATATATTTATATCTTCTCTTAGTTCATATATATTTTTGCCAAATATTCTGATTCGAATACAAGATTCGGTATTCGAAGGTAAAATGAAGATTCGTATTCGTAATTGTGGATTCAAAATCCATCTTTAGCTATTTTAAAGTTTATATATTTTCTAGAGGGAAAAAATTTCTGTATATGTGGACTCTTAGAATTAATGTCAGTTCCATGTAGTCCAATTTTTCGGTAAAAGGGGGGTTGGAGTTCGAAACCCAGGTGGATGTATTGAGGGTGGGTCTAACTAAATGGTATACCACGCTAATTTCAGTACATTTTATATATATTATACCTTAATAATTCCTACTGAATTAGTGGAAATTAAATATGTATGTATACATACCATACTCTTATCTGGTAGCTAGTAAAGTTACTAGATCTACTTTCACGTATTCATAAGCAAAGTGATTGACAGCTGTCACTTTTGATCGCTATTATCATCCCATCCACTCTTTTATTGGAGGTATTTAACGTATACTTTCTAAGATGACTGATTATGGTCTATAAAAAAAACTTAAATTTATAACAGACACATCATCCAGCCCTCCGACCTTTAATTAATCCCTGTGAAAGGGGAAACCTGAATTTCATCAATAATACGTTTTTCGACCATGCCAGGAATTGAACCCGAGACAATTAACTTGATAGACAGACACGCTACTGATTGAGCTTAGGTGTCTGGCGATAGATGTTATCCATACATATGAAATAACAATAATTTAGTAAAATGTTAGCAATTTTGACTGAAAACAAAATCTTTGTAAAACCCAAAAGGACCTTATTATATAAATTTGGACTGTACCTACCTAGACCCCGCCTCCCCAGTTTTAGAAAAAGGTATGTAAGCTACATCAACCTCGGTGGTATTGGGGTAAAGTGCTCACCCTAGGACCCGTTTTTAGTGGGTTCAAACCCAGCTGAGGTAAACAATTTTTTTGATAAATATTAAACCGTAGCACAACTTTCTTCGGAAGGAAAGTAAAGCAGTCAGTCCCGTGTCCCTTGTGGCATGTAAAGGAACCCTGGAAGGATTATTAAAATACTTTTCCTGACCAAATTAATTGGCACTTTCACGCTTGCTCATAGAAATATAGTGTACAAGACGAGGACCACCACATTTTCGGAACTCCCCTAGCACATGGGTTGTATACCAGATGGTGCAGTCAGCACTAACCAGCTGAAGGGCTGAGTGCATGCATAGCTCCAGATGGATATAAATCACATCAAACCAACCTTCAGGTCTTTGACTGAAGAAGAATAAGAAGAAAATGTAAACTACAAGATACATACCAGTTACTTTTAGAAAGAATAATTGAAACAATAGCTAACATAGAACCTTTTTCTCCCCCTAACAACTCATTTAACTTGCTATTATTCCGCTCCGTCGTTTACTCAAACAAGAGTTCCAACATGGCCGAGGGCAATTCAATATTCTCGTAATGACGTTCAATATTTTCTCATAATTATGAATGAATCCCCCCCCCCCCTTATTCTCCACCTTTCTCTTCCTCCTTCCAGTAGCCCTATCCCCAACCCCTTCCCCTTTAATTCACGCACTGAATTGGGAAGTCAACCGCCGGAGCTGCTGTGTAATCACTCAATTTTTCCCCCCCTTTTACATCTTTCTCTTCCATCCTCTTTTAAATCCCTATCTGTGTGCAAGAGTGACATATGTAAAATTTGGAACAAATGACCCCACGCTGACCTCGACGTTGACTCGCGCGTGGATTATTGCCACCTCGTTTACAATCCTTGAAGGTGATCTGGTGGTCTAGGGGTAAGGTGTCAGACTTCTATGCTGACGTCCGGGGTTCAATCCTCGGTCCCGGCAAATATTTATCTGATTACCAAACCCTTCCTTCACCTCTGACAAGACATCTTGTGAATGTGAGGAATGCCAGGCCTCCACCGTGGTTCGGATTCCACGTTAAACTGTAGGTCCTCCATTTCATATCACAATCACCTTACCATTACACATTATTGTAAGTGCGTATAGCCCGAACGGGTAGTAAGGCGCGGTGCTAATAATAATAATAGTAATAATAATAATACAATCCTTGACCATTTGCCGTGACGGACCCATTATTTATATTTACCCAACTGATTCCTCCAAGAGTTTGTATATTATGCTATAAGTTAGTTAATCCATGGCGTCAGCCCGCAATCGAGCTCTACCGACCGAGTAACCACCGCCGTTAAGTGATGATGGTGCAAACATTCGCGGAAAGAGGGTGTCATGTGGTCAGCACAACTGCCCCTAAAGAAAATAATCTCAGTTTTCTAGAGAGCAGCCGCTACCCATTTATTCAAGTAATTCCTCATTTGTCCTCACGAGGTTAAGTTTGGCCTCAAACCCACTGCTTCACAGACACATTTTGGAAGCGCCGGAGTTTAAACCCGTGACCTCTGGATATGTAACCAGGAACTCTGACCACTATACCACAACTATTTGAATATTTAACTTAGTATGAAATGCAACATTGTATTTTCTCAATTTTTTGTTTTTCGTTGGCTGAATATTAAAATTTTTGAAAATCGCTTTGGTTTGCCACGTGGTCCACGCGCTATTCTCGCAGTAAACTAGATTGTTGATGACGGCGACATCGAGATTCGAATCTCGGTTGGGTGTAGTGAGGGTTTTCCATCCTCTCTCCACGCAAATGCGGGTAATATTTCTGTAAATATAGCCTTCCTCATCCCTAAAACTACCAGCGTAATTGGTGTTACTAATATTAAGTCAATGGATCATTACATGCATCAAGTAGCTTCAGGTCAATAACCCGCTGACTTGTCTCAAGTAGCTTTAGGTCAATAACCTGCTGACTTGTCTCAAGTAGCTTCAGGTCAATAACCTGCTGACTTGTCTCAAGTAGCTTCAGGTCAATAACCTTCTGACTTGTCTCAAGTAGCTTCAGATTAATAACCTTCTGACTTGTCTCAAGTAGCTTCAGGTCAATAACCTCCTGACTTGTCTCAAGTAGCTTTAGGTCAATAACACGCTGACTTGTCTCAAGTAGCTTCAGGTCAATAACACGCGGACTTGTCTCAAGTAGCTTTAGGTCAATAACCTCCTGACTTGTCTCAAGTAGCTTCAGGTCAATAACACGCTGAATTGTCTCAAGTAGCTTCAGGTCAATAACCTGCTGACTTGTCTCAAGTAGCTTCAGGTCAATTACCTGCTGACTTGTCTCAAGTAGCTTCAGGTCAATTACCTGCTGACTTGTCTCAAGTAGCTTCAGGTCAATTACCTGCTGACTTGTATCAAGTAGCTTAAGGTAAATAACCTGCTGACTTGTCTCAAGTAGCATAAGGTCAATAACCTGCTGACATGTCTCAAGTAGCTTTAGGTCAATAACCTGCTGACTTGTCTCAAGTATCTTCAGGTCAATAACCTGCTGACTTGTCTCAAGTAGCTTCAGGTCAATAACCTGCTGACTTGTCTCAAGTAGCTTCAGGTCAATAACCTGCTGACTTGTCTCAAGTAGCTTCAGGTCAATAACCCGCTGACTTGTCTCAAGTAGCTTCAGGTCAATAACCCGCTGACTTGTCTCAAGTAGCTTCAGGTCAATATCCCGCTGACTTGTCTCAAGTAGCTTCAGGTCAATATCCTGCTGACTTGTCTCGAGTAGCTTCAGGTCAATATCCTGCTGACTTGTCTCGAGTAGCTTCAGGTCAATAACCTTCTGACTTGTCTCGAGTAGCTTTAGATCAATAACCTTCTGACTTGTCTCAAGTAGCTCCAGGTCAATAACCCGCTGACTTGTCTCAAGTAGCGGAAAGTACCCAGTTGATGGAAAGGTACGCTTCCTACTAATATTTATTATCTAAATATAGGTTATCTTTAATATAATTAATTTAATTAGCTATTTTAATAATTTAAGCTATTTCACAAAGGTATCGCACAAACTTGTTAAATAGCTGAACCAAGTCTCGTTTATATTGAGATTAGTGCTGCCATGCCTATATTGATGGGAAAATGGTGAAACAATTATTGTATTGTAGGCTATGTCAATTGTTTTACTTAAATATCCTTAGCTCACACAGATAATATTATGTACGTCAGTCAACCATGTGATAGTGGTGTGTTGTTTGGTAAAGTAAAATCTGTCTACGTTGTAATGATACTGTTTTGGACCCTTCTCATATATTAAAAAAGTCATGGATGAAGTGTATTTTTCTTTAAAGAACTGTATGTAAAATTTCCTTTTAGAAATTATTTCAATACACAACATTTTAAAAATTCCTTTTTTTAGTAAAAAAAATCAATTCCTTTATATTTAGAAAAATCATGTGTCATGCTGGCTCCTTCTACCCAATAGGAAGCCAGCCTTCACAACATCAGGCTGCCAAGAATTGTCCAATTAGTTAGTTTTGACACTGGTGACAAGGGGTCAAAGAGGCAAGGGGTAGGTCAATTATAAGCAGCTTGTGCGTATGAATCCATATAGTGATACACATACAAAAATTAGATTAATCACACGGATCGTAAAAACAGTGCCGGTAATATATGTAAAGCACCAGTAACATAAATCTATATAGCTCACAGCACTCAGAACGCGGAACGTGTAATATCACACAAAAATAATCCGTAATTTAACAAAAACTGTGTCATTTTATATAATATCTTCAGTACCAAAGATGTAATCATGTAATTAATCCTCACTTAAAGCATAAATAATATATTTGGCTATTTGATTCATTAATATGCAATCCCTTGCAATTATAATAATTGTACAAATAGCAGCAATCAGCCAACTACCGAGTCGAAGGTGGCTGCGTTATCTGATCGCTCGTGATCTTAATATAATAAATCACACATTAGTAGCCGATGATTTCCACACGTTCATCATAGACTCTGCCTTAAAATATGGGTGAAGAATGATGGGAAGATTCCTGAATAGATCAGTGGTTATAGCATTGGCGTACTAAGCCAAAGGTCCCGGGTTCGATTCCCGTGTCCAGGTGTCATTTTTCAATGTTCAGGATAAGAGAGCTAGACGGAGTAATCCTCCCTAAAAGTATAAATACTATCTTTGACTGTTTGAATCATAAATAAATCGTGTGCAACATCAAAAGTCTTGCTAATTTCATAATTATAATATCGTATATAATCAGGTAACATCACCGTGAACAAGTGCGCAGTAAGGCATGTACACGTGATCATCATAAAACCCAGATATCATTATAAATAGTGCCTAATCACAGGGCAATTACTCAATATAAAACCCTATCACTTTAACGTATGAAAGTGAACTCTGATATAAAGTACCTGGTGTGGATTGTGAAATTGAGGCTTGGTAGTGTGGAAGGGTTATTGTGAGTTTTTTTATAAAAAAAACTAGCTGAATCCCCGTTCTTTGCACGGAATATTGTTAATGAGTTTTTGTTTGAAGCTTAATGGCATGGTTCTTAGCGCTACCAGAGAAACACCACGAAGACGGTCTAGGACAACTGGGCGCCATCATATGGGCGCTGCCAACCGGGCGTGCGCGAACTGGTCGGAAAAAAACGGCACCTTTTTTTAAATAAACTTTTTTTCCTAGAATAATGCAATGCATTTTTTTAGAATATAAAAAAATGCACTTCTTTTTAAATTTATTTTTCAATTAAAATTAAAAAGTGATGGGTAAAAACTAAAAATGAAATGTTTTTTAATCAATTATATTTTTTTAGCGCAACATCATATATTTTTCAATTACGTAAATATTCATTTTTGGAGTTGTTTTAAAAATAATCTTAGTAGAGGAAACTTAGTTGATTTATATTTATAAAGTCAGACTACTTGATATGATAAAATATCGGAAAAAAAACCTCACATAAAATGAAAAATAAAAATTGTGTGCAAAATAAACCACGTATTTATGAATAATAATTAATAAGTAACATTTATGTGCATCACTATGTAAAAATTATAAAATAATTTCGTCGATATTATAATATCTTCAGGCTATGACTTATTTCTGGTGCAGGTGCTACGAGATTTGGTTTGTTTATTCTTAGAACTCCCCCCCATAACTATTACTTTTCTTCTTCCCTTAATTAGTTTTCGTCTACCAGAGTGGTTTTGACGGAGTGGAACAAAAAATAGTGTCACAACGTGACAAACAAAAGTACGTAGGCAATGGTTTTTTTAATATGTTTTTGACAAATTTAGTATCTATGGACAGATAAAATTCTGGAGATGTGAAGGAAAAACAATAATTGCAAGGGTAGATTACATACAAGAGGAGAATAAGTGGCTTAAATTATTATTATTAGCACCGTGTCTTACTACCCGTTAGGGTTATACGCACTTACGCTAATGTGTAATAGTAGGGTGATTTTGAGATAAAATGGAGGACCTACAGTTTAACGTGGGATCCGAACCACGGTGGAGGCTTGGCATTCCCCACATTCACAAGATGTCTTGTCAGAGGAAGATGTCTTGTCAGAGGTGAAGGAAGGGTTTGGCAATCAGATAAATCTGTGCCGGGACCAAGGATTGAACCCCGGACCCCAGCACACAAGTCCAACACCTTACCCCTAGACCACCGGGTCACCCAAGTGGCTTAAAGATTAAACAAACACTCACATGATAGTTCATAACCACTCATTGGAGCACAAGAGGTGATTTCAAAAATCAAACGGGCTGCTGAAACACGAGAATATACGTCTCAAGTCATCAACGAATGCACAATTGGCTTAAGCCAGGCGGCAAAGTTATGTGATTTTACTTTTTAAGTCTGATAAATAATACATAAATAAGTATTAAATTAATACTTCCATCAATATTCCTTTCATTATTAGTAGGTTTCAAAACAAAGGCTAGTAACTTAGTCTAACGGGTACAGATGAGAAATAAACCTAGAGAAAATGCACCCACATTAGTGTTGTGAGGCTATGGGAAAACCACAGCGAGTAATCACATGTTGAATACCACCCACCAAAGTGCACCCAGCTGAGATTCAAACGCGGACCTCCTGCCAACGGCAACCATGCGATTTTTTTAAAATTGTTACGTTCAGCGCAATGTGAGTCAATGACTTGGATCATTCAGCCATCAAAGCAGGCAGTAACGTAATTAGTATACTTTTAAGGTAACTATCCTCATAT
Source organism: Timema douglasi (assembly GCA_901482245.1). Taxonomy (NCBI): domain Eukaryota; kingdom Metazoa; phylum Arthropoda; class Insecta; order Phasmatodea; family Timematidae; genus Timema; species Timema douglasi. Next base: position 222,967 of record CABEEJ010000512.1, read on the forward strand.
ATAATTAGGCTAAATCTATTTTACGTAAGAAATATGTATTCCCAGGTCTTTAGATTCATAAAATCTAGTAAAAACCTTCTTATGACAAATAATTTTGGCGAAAAATATAAAGGGTGATGTTCAAATATTACTAACGATATTTTTATAATACAGTTTTAGCCCCTTTCCTCATCATTATTACATTACTTAATTTATTTTATAATATGAATACAGGCTGTACTCAGGGATGTAATTTCAGATCTTTTTTGGGGGAGTGGGTTAATATATTTAACAAAGGCCTTATAAGGTATATCGATTGGCATAACACCCCCTCCCGCTACCAGGGGTGGATCCAGATGGACGGCGTGGGAGGCGCGCCCCCTTCTTAAGGATTTTCTTAATTTGGTATCAACACTTTAAAAAAAAATTAAATCATTTAAATCTATTTTATAGTCATTATTTGTTTTATTGTCTTGTGATATCTCACTAGTCGGCAAATGGGACGTTTGTGACCCCCTCCCCCTCGTTCCCAAATATGTTTAATAAAAACTAAAGAACATCAAGTTGAACTATAAAATCGAACACCAAAGAAGGGTTGAATGTATTTAATCTATTTTTTTTAGTTTAATATACAATAATTTCAACATATTGCCAGTGAACGATGATTCCAAATAGTCTTAGTTTCTAGAGACATCTAATTTTCAAAAAATTGCCAAGCGAAGCCTTCTCTTTAATTCTGGTTACTAAGTTGATGGTTTGCCTCCCCTCCTTACCTCCAAGTTAATTTTTGGGGGTCACCACTGACCACTGTCAAGAATAATTTAATAAAATAGAGTAAATTGTCACGCCCAAGATTTATCCTTAATTTAAGGATTACACTCAAGTTGAGCGTTCAATGAAAGAAAAATTGTCTCAAATTTGAAAGAATGTTTTTGTCTGAATTTATCGAGGAGGAATCTCCCCCAGCCCGGTCCCATAGAAGCACCTCCCCTCACGAATCCTGGATCCATTCATACCCTCCACCTCCCCCTCCTCCTACTATTTCTCTAAAAATCTAAAATTAACTGTTTTTCATACGATTCCAGTTTCCACGCATAGTTTTTACGCTGATGTGCGTTTATGGGGGCACATTTAGCCCCAACAAATCTTGTTTTCTATTTCCTATACAATATTAAAACCGGAATGTTGATCCCTGTTGATCCCTTTTTATCACAATAGATGTACTTATTTTTATATATGTTTTTTTAAACCCTTTTAACTCTTAAGATTATTTCGAGTAGTGTTGTCATTAAGTACCCTCATAAAGACAAGTGAAGCTCAGCTCAGAGCCCCCCTCCCCCTTTTTAAACCCGCTCTCCCCCCAGCATCAACCACTAAATCATAGAAGTGCTACGCAATATTCGAAGACCTAAGTCCACGTAGAAATCTTGAGCATAAAATTAATGTAGTAATAATCTTTATGATAAAAACAATTTAACATGTAAAATATTGTTAACCGTAACGAAATTCTAAACAGTAATATAAAACGTTTTCTGTGTGCACGGGGGTACTTCCGAAAGCAGATGCTCTGAAAAAATTAGTTCACCGTAAGCGAAATCAGATAAACGCTGCCCCTCCAGTTCCAGCAAATCTTCAGACGCTGATAATTCCTGATCGATATAAAATGTATGTATCTGAAACGGAAGTTAAAGAAAATTTCTTACTTTCCGATAGTGAACCAGATGCTAATAGAATCCTTATATTTGGTCGGCAACGTAATCTGTGAATATTACGTGACGCAGAGGCCTTATATGAAGAAGGAACATTTAAGACTGCCCCACTACTGTTTGCACAAATCTATACTGTGCTTGGTCATCAATTTGGAGGGGTGCATCCAATTATATATGCACTCCTACCTAATAAATAAGTACGAATTTTTGAAATTTTGCGAGAAATTTAACCTACCTTTCAACCATAAACATTTTCATGAGACTTTTAATCCGTTGAAATAAGTGCTATTACAGAGTTTTTCTCCCCAAGTTGAAATACATCGTTGTTTTTACCATCTAACACACAAAACAAGCAAACAAATATGTGCATTGGAATCTATTCAACAATACAACAACAATGCCGAATTTTGGTTTTAAAGCAAGTATAATATCAGCTTTGGCATTTTTTACCAGAAAATTATTTAGACCAAGCTCTAGATTTGTTGGTAGAAGAACTTCCAGACAATTTGCAGCCCCTAATAGACTGGTTTGAAGACAATTATATAGGTCGCAGAAATCGCAGAGGCGTTTGACGACTAGTGGCATTATTTCCACCAAATATGTGGAATCTTTACACTAGAGTATTAAATGGTATAAATCGTACTAACAGTCGTGCTGAAGCTGTACATCGCAGGCTAGGAACTGAGCTGGGCATGAAACATCCCACGGTGTGGACATTTATTGATGCTCTACGTTAAGTAAAAGCTGCAAGAGATATCTACTATGAACATTTTGTAGCTGGACATGAGCCCAAGTCGAAAAAAAGAAATGGCGGCGCTTCCCCCTCCACCGCGCGCGATGCGTCACTGTTCTTGCGTATCGTAATGCATTCTTTGATCCTTTAGCTATCCAGTGGTATAATTTAATTTTGGATGTAGAGGATAGATTCTAAACTACAACGCCAAACTGTATTCCCCGATTTTGTTATCATTAGGTTTTTTGGATTGCCCCCGTATGGTAGCAAATTTAAAGACATTCACGTCAAAAGTATCGAGAAGTCGATGCTATAATTTTATGACTAGTCAAGGACTATAATAATAGAGGCATTATTTCGTTTTTACGTGGTGTTGCACATAATATTGCACTGCATTTAATACAAGCCAAAGAACATTTAAATAAAATGTGATGTTGCGCACTATGCTAGTTTTTTACCCATCACTTTGCATTATGTTAGTTTTTACTTATCATTTTTTATGCTAGTTTTTTACCTTAGACTTTTTAATTTCAATTGAGAAATATATGATTAAGAAAACAGTGATTTTTTTTGTCTTTACTCATTACTTTTTAATTAAAAGGAAAAATGTGCATTGCATTATGCTAGAAAAAAAAGAGAAATAAAAAAAAGAAGAAAAAAGTTGTCCTGGCGCCTATATGGCAGCGACCAGTTGTCCGGATCCACCGCGAAGAGGTGACCATGTGTCGTTTCTCATGGGGAGTCTTATTTTCGGCAGGCCCTTTTGCCTACTACCTGGGGAGTTATCAGCTGAGCGCGGCTTCCACCCTCCCTCCACTACACACCGCCCCGGGCCAGGCCCTCTCACTCACACACACTCACACACACACACTCTCAAAACACCACAAAATTCAGCTAAATATAAACTACAGACTTCATCCGTCTCTTGAAGTTGCATATTAAAAAGTAATAACATATTTTAATTAAATGTCTGTATTAATATTTTTCCACCCCTCAGAAGCATATACTGGTTTAAAAATAATTGCTATATTTTTTCGAAGGCATTATTAGAACTAATTTATTGGATTTTTACCCTATAAACGTTTAAAATGAGTTTATAAAGAAATATTGTTGATTAGGGTAGCTTCCCTGATTTCACCCCCTTAATCATAAAACATCGGAATGAATCCCCTTTACTTTTCCTAATTAGCTTATAAGGAACACCTGTGCCCAATTACAGCCCTCTATCTTCGTGGGAAGTGTGAGAATTAGTGATGTCTGTCAGTCGGTCGATCAGTCATTTCGCTTATATATATATATATATATATAT
>CABEEJ010000512.1:226711-266662 GCA_901482245.1 Timema douglasi
TATATATATATATATATATATATATAGAGAGAGAGTTTGTTGACCTTAAGAGGGGAGTGACTGCAAGGTAAATAAATAGTATTTGAAAAGCTAAGGGGAGGGTGAATAGAACTCTAGAAAAATAATATTGTTACAGTATTTATAGCAAAACAAATTTTTGGTAAAAATAAATAAAATGTTGCTTCTATACATACATAAAGTATAATTTTCTTCACATTATGATAAAGCAGGAGTTCTTAAATATCTGTGAAGAGTATCCTGGAATTTCATGACGGCTTTTTTCTATTCGTTTCAAAAGTTTTTTAGATGATGCCAATATGCTCATTACAGATATTCAACAAATTGTTGATCTCACCATTTGAATAAAATTAAACTCTATCTATGTTTAGAAGCAATATTTGATTAATTTTGAAAAAAAAAATATTTTGCTCTATAAAGTGCAAGATTACCGGTTTTTTATTGCGTTCCCTACATCCCCACCTTAGGGGTCTTAATTCAAATTTTGGTTTTCCCCTTCGAATATAATAGAATGCCTCCATCTTGTCAAATGTTCATCAGGTCTACTGCAAGTAAACTAATTCATGATTATTGTCAATTTTTAGCTGTTAATAATGTAGAGAATTAAATATAGCTTAATTAAAATATTGTGAAAAAAAACATTTATTTATAATGTGATACATAATAAGAAATATAAGATATTTTTGTTACAAAAACAGAATAAGGGCTGCATCGTGTTAAAATATCTACCTTTTAACAGACACTATAGTCCTACTGTATTCTATTTTTCAGGACATTATTGTAATCGAAGCCTTTAAGATAATATTAATACAGTTTATTTTAGTCGAAAGCTGTTCTACAAAAATCTCGTATGATCGTAATTTAGTTAAATAGGTTTCTAGTTTATAGTAATAAAATACTCTTCAATATCGTTTATAGGTAAACTCAAAAGATTTTGAAAAACGCAATGAATGGGTATTATTTTAATTTATATACTCAAATGGAATATAACTTTGAATCCAAAGATATATCACAAAACTACATGAAATTAAAATTTGTCAGATTTAACGGCTAAACTTTTTTTTTTATACCTAGCATGTCAACTTTTGTTATCTCGGGGTAAAATTATCGCCTGAGAACCCAAAGTTCGTGGGTTCAAACCCAACTGAAGTCAAAAGATTTTTTATTGAGCGATAAAAATTCGCAGTACAACTTCCTTTTTAGGGGAAGTAAAGCCGATTTTGGCATGTGAAAGGAAAGAGCCCTAGAAGGTATGTGAAAATATCTTCTCCGGCAAAATTGGTAGGCCCTTTCCCACTCTCGTTCATATAAATTTAGTGTGGAAGGCACTGGAAAACCATCACACTTTATGAACTTCCTTAGTGCATGGAGACCAGATGGTGTAGGCAGCACTAACCATCTGAAGGTCAGAGTGCATGAGTGCATGCCTAGCACCGGATAGAAATCACATTAAATGAACCTAATTTGTATAACAATCTGACTAATCCACTTCGGTGGTCACATGGTCTAAGGAACTACTCTCCCACTAGACAAGACTGCCAAAGACGTGGGGAGGGGGGGGGACTCGATTTTGGTCGGGTGCACTTAGAGAGGTTCTCCCTACATGGTTTTTAACTTTCCCTCCATATAAAATGCGGGTACACTTCCTCTAAATTAAAGCTGTATAATCCCTAACTCGTTGGTGGAATTGGTATATAGGGGAATATCCCGAGCTGGTAAATAGCGATGATAAAAAATGGTAAAACACAAAACTTTATCATATTGTGTATTAAACAATAAAGGAAATTTTCACAAATAGATTTTTATTAAAATAACCTTAAATAAAATTTACCGACAGAAACCAACTCATCTTTTTAATCCCAATAATAACTCTCTCTATTTCTCTCTCTCTCTCTCTCTCTCTATATATATATATATATAATATGAGTAATTTTTTTTAAATTCTAAATTTTCCGAAAATAGCTTTAAAAATTTTGCTTAAAACTCATATCTAGGATTTGTTTGACATGATAAATAGCATTATATATTTGATTTCTGAACAAAAATTAGTGTAAGGGTAGTTAGTTAATTGATGACCGATTTTTACAAAACTCAAAAATTAAAAAAATACATATATTTTACTATTTGGTCCCAAATGGGTATAGGGAAATTATTTTACATATTAATAACAATGTATATTTATGTATCTTAAATAAATTTATTTAAGGATAGTTTACTTTCAACAAATTATAGAGAATTTGAATGTTTTGAAAATTTACCTTGAAGATTGAGTTCAAGATTGTAATCTGTGAATAGTTTTTTATGATGGGAATACGTTTTAATTTTTAAAATATTAAATAATTTTAGGATACAAAAGGTAACAAATTATTTTGGAAAATTAGAATTTTGTTAAATATATTTAAGCAATTTGGTTTGAAATCACATTAAATAAATTTTAGGATACAAAAGGTAACAAATTATTTTGGAAAATTAGAATTTTGTTAAATATATTTGAGCAATTTGGTTTGAAATCACATTAAATAAATTTTAGGATACAAAAGGTAACAAATTATTTTGGAAAATTAGAATTTTGTTAAATATATTTGAGCAATTTGGTTTGAAATGTGTGTGTATGTATATATATATATATATATACATACACACACATTTCAAACCAAATTGCTCAAATATATTTAATTATTTTGGAAAATTTGAATTTTGTTAAATATATTTGAGCAATTTGGCTTGAAATGTGTGTGTATGTATATATGTATATATATATATATATATACATACACACACATTTCAAACCAAATTGCTCAAATATATTTAACAAAATTCTAATTTTCCAAAATAATTTGTTACCTTTTGTATCCTAAAATTTATTTAATGTGATTTCAAACCAAATACATACACACACACATATATACATACACACACATTTCAAACCAAATTGCTCAAATATATTTAACAAAATTCTAATTTTCCAAAATAATTTGTTACCTTTTGTATCCTAAAATTATTTGATATTTTAAAAAATAAAACGTATTCCCATCATAAAAAACTATTCACAGATTACAATCTTGAACTCAATCCTCAAGGTAAATTTTCAAAACATTCAAATTCTCTATAATTTGTTGAAAGTAAACTATCCTTAAATAAATTTATTTAAGATACATAAATATACATTGTTATTAATATGTAAAATAATTTCACGATACCTATTTGGAACCAAATAGTAAAATATATGTATTTTTTTAATTTTCGAGTTTTGTAAAAATCGGTCATCAGTTAACTAACTACCCTTACACTAATTTTTGTTCAGAAACTAAATATATAATGCTATTTATCATGTCAAACAAATCCTAGATATGAGTTTTAAGCAAAATCTTTAAAGCCATTTCCGGAAAATTTAGAATTAAAAAAATTACTCATCAGTAAACTACCCTTGATTGAAGGGCTTGGATAAAATAAAACAGTTTTATGGTATAGGCATATAAAATATAAATATCATATTTGAACAAAATCCTTCAAACCATTTTCGATCCGTGATCAGGGACGGACGGACGGACGGACGAACGGACAGATATGGGGTTGACAGAATTGTAAAATATTTGGGTCGTGTTCACATAAAAAGTAAAAATTCGTCATAATATCGGGATTTTTTTTACGACCACATTTCTTTCTCATGACATGAGAAAGTAGAAAGAAGATACATAAAGTTCCATTCTATGCTCATATATCAGTTACCTTTTGTTTATCAAGTATTTATCTCTTCATGATAAACCAAAATAATATGTGGAGTTTCAAACTTTTCTGGGTGAAAAATATCAATTTTAAACTATTTTTACAAGTTTATTAATTCCTTTTTGGCTCATAGGAAATACTTTTGTATTCATTCCAGTAAACACCAAATTCATGAACGGTTAAAAGGTTTGATCAATATTTCACCTAAGAGCAACATTTGATTGGTAAAATATCAGCTGACTACAGTCCCTTTAAGGTCGTTACCTACTTGGTGATTTTGAATCTATTTTTCGGACCGGGTTGCAGCTTAACTTAACGCACCTTAAGTACAAAACCTCCGTCACACGTACACGTCTATGTACGAAATAGAGAGGGAATAAAAGAAACAGTTCACCGTGCGAGGCCTCTTGTTTAACAACTGATAGCCTTTCCCCTATTCATCTAACGAGTTTACACACTCACTCTACTATTTGTGCCTGGACTGAATTGAGTTGAATTTCAAAATTAACTTTATTCTTGTTTCCTATTCTAGACATACATTTTCTTTTACGGACCTTCATCAATCTACATCCTAGCAGAAAGATTCCTACAGGGTATGTTTATGAAAAATAAACCAAATAGTCTAAGTTGTAGACTATGTTCAAATACTTGATCCCTCAAATCCCTCTACTCCAATGGTATTAGAGGGATTCAAAACGAATAAAAATCAAAACGTTTCTTGAAAACAAGAATTAATACTTTTACTTCAAATAACAATTATAAGCAAATTAGTAAAAAGAAGTATATAGATTTGTGTAGAGGGTAAGGTAACAATCCATAAAAATAAGGACAAAATTGTATCAATATATTCAATTTAGTAGAAAAGGGGTTCTATTGGTTTCTGCAATATACATAACAAACATAATCTCATTTGTCACTGGCAAACTTAGATACATTTTTTTTAAATTAAATTAAAAATATTTTCACTTTAAATAAAATTATACATTTTTAAAGGTTCGAAGATTCAAATTAGGGTAAAAAAATTCTAAGGAAAATTTAAGATTTGGATTTGACCCATCTCTTAATATTGTGAAAATGTTTGACCTTTATTTTTAGAATTATTTAATAATTTAATATTTTTATTTCAATATTTAAAATTTAAAACTCTCACAATAAAACGTAAATATATTCGCATTGGAAATACTATCTCGACTCAACCGTTACGTCACAGGTAGATGGCATCCTTAAGGTGGGAGTGTATGTGACGGGAGAAAAAATGTGTTTTTACAGTTTTTATATCAAAACGTTTGATTTGGTCAATATAAATCAAATATTCCCCCAGTAAAAACATAGTTTAATTTCTTCACTCGGTGATATTAACATGCGAAGATAACTAAAGTAGACCCATAGCTTCTTTGGTGCTGATTGACAACTCACAGCCGACTTCTGACAGTCAACATTTAGGTGTATACCTACATTTTGACTGTCAGAAGTGACAGCTGCTAAATACATGTTTTTGCAGATCATATGGTTGGGCATAAGGATTCATAATTTGGTCTGGTAACTTTCCAAAGCCGTCAGTTGTCATCTGTCAGTTGTGAGCTGTCACTCAGCACCATAGAAGCCATGGGGGGGCTACTGTAGACTATGTTTGTACAGAAGACCTATTTTATTTATTTTAGCTAACAATGTTTTGCTATAAAAACTGAAAAAAAAAACACCGACCTAAGTTCATGTCCCCTAAATCCCCACCTTACATACTTTTGTCGTGGATGGGACGGGTGGGGAAAAGGTTCCAATAAATCGTGGATGGACTATACACTTCGAGACGCCCAAGACTTAATATATAAGAGTTCCCCACCCTTAAGGGCTCCGGGCCCGTGCGTGGATGTACTTAGACGCAATTATTATTCCAGCCCGCACTCCGACGGCGGCGCATTCTTCAACCCTTTTTCACCCACTTTCCGTGCAACAACGATCCATATGACCGCGTGGAAGGTAATGGTTCATCCATAAACCACGAAACGCTTTGTTCTTAACTCTTATTTACCCTCCCCCCTTTTCTATGTAACATTAAGTAGACATTTAACCTCCACCCCCCTCTCCCTCCAACCTGTGTTACGTAACTTTTTACATTCACTTCGGTGGAAGCATGGACTAAGGCGTCGTACTCTAATAATCTAGAATGCTGATGGTGGTGAGGTTCAAATTCCGGTCGGGTGTACTAAGGGTGGTTTTCCTTAAATGGTTTTTCCACTCTTTCTCCAACGCAAATGTGGGTATAGTTCTTCTTAATTCAACCTTCCTCATCCCTTACATATAAGCGTTATTAGTACATACATGTGTATAACCCGTAAGGGTCGCAAGATGCGATGCTAAACTTTTTTATTTCACATCGTTAGTGAATGTCAGATTTAATACGAATCAGAAGTTATCTAGAATTATTATTAGCACCGCGTCTTACTACCCGTTCGAGTTATACGCACTTACGCTAATGTGTAATGGTAGGGTGATTGTGAGATGAAATGTAGGACCTACAGTTAAACGTGGAATCCGAACCACGGTGGAGGCCTGGCATTCCTCACATTCACAAGATGTCTTGTCAGAGGTGAAGGAAGGGTTTGGTAATCAGATAATTTTTTGCCGGGACCAAGGATTGAACCCCGGCCGCCCGCATAGAAGTCTGACACTTTACCCCTAGACCGCCAGGTCACCAAGTTATCTAGAAGTATGTTTACTAACGGTGAGTACATGAACAATAGTATTATTTTTTCAACATTAGAATTTAAATACAAGGTCTGTGTTACGTAACATTGTGATGTAACCCACCTTTCCCACGTGTAACACTGTGTAGACATTAAAGCTATTCCCTAACCGCCCTATCAACAGCGTTACGACTCGCTTTGGTGGGCGCATGGTCTCAGGCGCTACTCTCGCAATATACTAGACTGCTGATGATGGGGAGATCGTGGTTCGATCCCTACACGCAATTGCCAGTACACTTCCTTTAAATTCTACCCTCTTAATATCTAACCCACTAGCGTAATTAGTACATAAATCGTATAACCCCAAATGGGTAGCAAAACGCGGTGAGGTTTTTTTTTACTATGATTTGAACGCTAGTGCATTATTAAGGGGTCGCGACTAGGGATGTGGTATCGAAATAAGTGTCAATACTGTACTCATTTAAAGTATCGGAAGAAAAATATCGATACCGTACTAGTATCGAAAGAAAATTATCGATGACAGGAAGTATTGGTATCAACATTTTAATCCGAAAAAAAAATATTTTTTAAAATCTAATAATAATTTCAACTTTTGCATAGTAATAATTGTATTTTCATATATATTTTAACACTGAAAATTATAATAATTTAACCATATTATAGTATATTTAGGTCTATTGCGTCTATGTTATGTGTTGGAACTGGGAAGGTATGACAGATAGTATTGTATAATGGATGGATGATATGAAAGGTTTTACCATACCAGCTTTCAAAATGTCTATGAAAATGTAGCTGATGAAAAGTTATTTAATAGCTTAATATGATTAGCTATATATTTTTTCAATCTATTTTGTACCCTTCTTTAACCAAAGTAAACATTTAATCCAGCAAGAGTTCTGATAACAAAAAAAAGTTGTTTATTTCGATACCGATCCCGGATTGATACCAGATTAGGAGAACTAAAAATCAGCAAAAGTATTTAGTAAAATACCAGTATCGAAAGGAAAATATCGATATTAATAAAGTATCGATCTTTTTTTCCCCATCCCTAGTCGCAACTTGAAAGATGCTGGAAATTGGTGGAACTCAATGGATCACCAAAGTACAAACTAGAATGGTACTTACAGTATGGGCACAGCAGTAGGTAGATTGACGACATCTGTGAGTCATTGTGTAATTGCTTCAAAGCGTGGTTTGTAATCCTGGCGGAAGTTTAGCATGATCTTGATAAAACTAGTGTGAACACCACATTACAAACTAAACGGGTACTTCCAGTAGGAGCACAGAAGTAGGATTTTCGATTATATCTGAGCATTGTTGGTGAAGTGTAATTGCTTCAACGCGTGGGTTGTTATCCTAGCGGAAATGTTGCGAGGAGTCTATTCCTTGGCGTCTGCATCCCGCGCTACATTAAACGCTCCTCTGTTTCAATTCGTCCCCCTTCATTGTTGATCTTTGAGAGGAGGCTGACAACTGTAGTGACGTCAGACGGAAGACTAGGAAAGTAAGAGAGATTCTCCTGAGATGAGTTCTGAGGATTTGTACGTCTCGGTTTGTTTGGTCGGGTTTGGTATGCGGCGCGACTTCTTGGGTTCCGGAATAACACCTAAACCAATATGGTTAGATGTGTGGTTAGCGCGATTGTTTCTAACCCAGGAGGCTAGAGGAGGGGAAGTGTTGAATCTTATTGGCTACTTGTGCGAATTTTTCTCCATACCTTTTCTCCACGGTGGAGTGTCCGTCTGTTTTTACTTTCTAATAAAGATATAAAGTATTGTCACCATGAAAACTTTCAACCTTAGATTATGATGGATTTTTACGTTTTATGTAGACCTGAATTAAAAATTCTGGGGCTTTCAAACTTCTATAGGCCCATGTCTGTCAACCCATCTATCTCTCTAGCCATCTATATCTGTCTGTCCCCGTGTCAGTCTGTATATCTATCTGTACGTTTGTATGTCCCTCTGCACTTCTGTTTATCTCTGTCTCTCCCCCTGTTTACCTCTATCTCTCTCTCTCTCTCTCTACCCTCATGCACCTCTGCCTGTTGTTAGTGAATGTCATCCAAACTTGATATACAGGGTGGTTAATAAAGGGATAACAACCTTAGAATCTTATAATAATCATTAAAATTAGTAATACAAGTCTTAATAAACCTAGGTACACAACCCAGCTCACACAGAGATACAGGTTGGGAGAGGTCAAGGAGTTTCAGGCTCATGAACTCCTCTTATCCCCTTACCCTTGACATTAATCCTTTGCACTTTTTTTTGTATAGAGATAGTTGGGGTTTAAATAATAAGTGATTTATCAGACTTAAAACAACAGTGAGTTTAAAACTGTTTTCGGACGATTCGAATAAAGCAAGTGATTTTTCAAAGAGCACGTGACAGTCTGATTAAAAGATGTGAAATTTGTGTGCAAATAGGACAACATGTAGGACAATTTTTTTTCTTGTTAATATGGTGAATGTGCGATACAAGGTCAAATAATATTTAATGTATTTTTTTCCCTAATTTTTGTCATTACCGAAAGACCAAGTTGCCTCTATCCCTGTGTGAGCCGGTTTGCTGTCCTAGATTTACTAAGACTTTTAATGTCTCTCTACACCTTGGAGAAAGAAGTATTGTGATTGTCAAAAAATATCGAACTTGAGATTTGGATAAATTTGATATTTCATGACCCGAGTGGTTTTCAAGGTGCCATATGTCTGTGTGTGCTTGTTCTAAAGCCCGAGTACTCTGGTCCTATAGTAATCCGTCCAATTACGTCGGTCCCCTGTGTGGTCATGCACATTGTGAATACAACTAAAATAAAAATAAAATAAAACAACTCTTTGGTACTCACTATAATATTTCACATTCTCAACTTAATACGGAGAACTTAAACTTATGCATAAACCTGTAAATAACGAAAATACAATTTACCAACAACAACAAAGTGAGGTCACTCAGTGCGACTACGAGTTGCTCCGAGAGTCCCCGTTGACCCAAACCACACCGGTTTCCCCTACACAACTAGACATTAACTTACTATGCGACTTTTATTTTCAGCGGGGGAACGAGAGAAGCACTTCCAACTGATTTGCATTTTGTTTACTTCGCAGAGGGGGAGGGGGGGACCGTAAAAAACAATAAAAAATAATTCATTTCAAACAAACAATGCTGAGTAAAAACATTTCCTTGCCAAATTTATGAAATTAATAGATGTATAAAAATTGAATTTATTTTAGTAATGTTTGATTTAAGAGCCACATAGAAATTTAATACAAGGTGATTTAAAACTTATTATCCATTATACCTGAATTTTGTGATGGTATAATGATACACACACGTGACAGCGTGGGCAAAGGCTTCACTTTCATCATGTATGATTTTCTGGTCATGAGGATTTCTGGGTTCAAAACCCGACCTGTTGATCTGAAGGATTTTTTTTCTTTAAATTGTTGAATGGCTAACTATACATTCACTATCTCTACTCTATCGGTATAAATATGCGTATAGTCTATACGAGTAGTAATAAAGGTAGTGAGGGGAGCGTGAGGGGAGAAAATAAGATTAATATATGGTGTCAATTTAATTTTAGCAGTTGGGTAGCAGCGTATATCCCCAAAAGGTAGTAATACATGTTGCTAAAAAAAGTTAGATAAAACTCTTCAGTGGGCGCATGATTTAATGTATCATTCTCGCAGTAGACTAGTCTGTCAATGACGAGGTGATCAAGGTTCGAATCTCGGTCGGGTGTACTAAAGGTGGTTTTTAAAAGATTTTCCGCAAATTCTGGTACTTTCCCTTTGAATATAGTTTTTCTCGTCCCTAAAACCATTAGAGTAGTAAATAATTAGCTTGAAATATACAATGTATTTGTACTCTTGGCAGCATAAACGCCACAACAGAGTCTTCGTGGGTTGTGGTATTAATGATAGCGCTTAGTAGCCTATGATAGTCACACATCCATCACAGACTCTGCCTTAAAATATGAGTGTTATTATTATTAGCACCGCGTCTTACGCACTTACGCTAATGTGTAATGGTAGGGTGATTGTGAGATGAAATGAAGGACCTACAGCTTAACGTGGAATCCGAACCACGGTGGAGGCCTGACATTCCCCACATTCACAAGATGTCTTGTCAGAGGTGAAGGAAGGGTTTGGTAATCAGATAAATCTTTTCCGCGACCGAGGATTGAACCCCGGCCGCCAGCGCAGAAGTCTGACACCTTATCCCTAGACCGCCAGGTCACTGACTAAAATATGAGTGAAGAATGACCTTGGACAAGGGGTGATTCTTGGATAGCTCAGTGGTAAATCATTGGTGCGCTAAGTTAAGGGTCCCGAGTTCGATTCCCGTGTCCAGGTGCCATTTTTCAATCAATCCGAATATGATTCAGTTACGGCTTATATTCGTAATCATGTTTTATTCCCCAGGCGTCGTCCTCAATACTCGTATATACTTAATTGTATTTCTTCCATCTTGATTCTCTTTCAGTTGTTCATACCTAACCAAACCTAACCTAACCCAACTCAAATATCAGGTGATGAACAGACATCGGCTAGATAAACGTGAATCCGAAGTAAGCACACACCCAAGGAAAGGATTAACAGGTGTTTTCGCAACTGCGCCAACATTCCATGTGCAGCATGGTCCAAACAATCCGTGCATCCAAGCTAAGATAATTCCAGATTGCACAAAACGTCCTACGTGCCTTCGAGTAGACTTTTACAAAACGAATATAAATATCGGTGAATTTCAATAACTACTTTATTAAACACTGTGTTATTAATCTCGTTTTAAAATCTTCTCATAACACTTATTTACATTATTTCGTCCCCTGGCTACGAACCTAGGGGTCCTGGGCTTGATTCCCGGCTGGTACCTCGTGTATTTTTCCATTAAGTGGAATGATGTCGGAGGTCACCAGGGTTTGGTTAGTGTGGTTTAAGCTAAGTTAAGACTTACACCAGCTCCACAACTTCATAATAACTATCATCACATAATCTCAATGCGGGTACGATGTGTAGAAAACCTTCTATAGTGTGACATTACCTACAATCTGTACCACCAGAGCGGCTAATAGTCTACGTACGTGGTGACCTAACCTAGATGTCATGTGCTTCACGCTCATAATATATGCCATACGATCACAAAATAAAATAAATATCGTCCCTGGAGCTTTATAGCTAGCGCCGTGAGGTAGACTGTATAGGCAAATTATGTCACAAAACTGTATAACTTATCACGTTAAAAGCATTTCAGGAGCTTTCCATTTTAACACGTAGGCAATAGCACGAGTGTGAAAAACAATTCCTTTAATTTTGTTTGTTTGCAAAGGTTTCTAACAAAAACAAGTATTTTTAAAATACATTATTTATAGATGTATATTTGAAACATTTTCCCCTTAAATTAAATTAATTCTAAATGCACCCTATATTTTTGTACTCGTTTTTAGAGTCCCCAACCATTACAAAGCACCACTTAAAGACCGCAAGAACCAGTCGTGGCGTTTATTTTACCGTAGTTCACAATACCGAAAAGGTATATATTAAAAAAATAATTATAATTGCATTAAAACTGTCTCGGTTTTGTATACATACTAACCCCCTCCTCCCCTTGTCACCAACATGACTGTCCTTCCAACTTTTATCTATGTTTCCTACCCCCACTCCCCTTACCGCCACTTGACGAGGTATTATTTCTCTGCCCTGTCTCTTGAGGATATGAAAGACTACTTTAAACAACGTTCATTCCCTTACTTCATTTTCACTACAGTGACAGCCGCCCTCGTAAAAGAGCGAGAAAGAACAAATATAGTCCTATTTTCACAAAAAGGGCCTTTTAGAATAGTAAACTTCTTTTTTTTGCAGTCAACATTGAAAATATTTTAATATACTATTATTTATATTCCATATGAATTGATAATATATATCAACAGTGACGGTTACACTTAAAATTACTTGACGTATTAACATGTGAAAGTAGAGCTAGCAGCTTTTATAGCCATCAAATACGGGGCCTTTCCTTTGAAAATTGTACTGTAAATATTTCGCCTTGGTAGAAATATCCAAAGCTTGTCACTGGAAGATATTTGATTTCAGTTTCTGTGAATGTGTGTGAGGTTTATAGTTTGGAGAAAAAATATAATAATAGAGAAACGGAATAAAGAAAAGTGTGTTATTGAGATAAAGACAGAACAAAACTTAAGGCTGGTTCTCACCTATTTGTTAAACTTGATCCTTAAGGCTAATTCATTCAAACTGAAGCTAAAACTTAAACGAGTATTGTTCCCACTAATTGGGGAAATGAACTAAGTACATACGTAAAGAAGTATTTTTTTTCAGCTAATAGAAGGATGGATTATTCTTTGAAAGGTCACAACAAAAATTTACTCTACGTATGTTGCATTTCAGGTTAAATGTTCACTTATGTTATTTGAAATTAAAAACACTATCCTTTCAGGCTATACGCACATGTACTTATTACGCCAGTTAGTTTGAGATGAGTAAGGTTGAATTTATAAAATGTGTAGCCACATTTGCGTTTAGGGTGAGTGGAAAATAATTTAAGAAACAATAACACCTTATGTGATCACGACCGGGTTTTAAACCCTGCTCTCCCCGTCTTCGGGAGGCTAATCTATTGCACGAGTGAAGCCCTATACCACTCAACCACCGAAGTGGGTGAAATAGTGTTATTGCGTTCAGTACTTGTTCAGTTCCGTTAAGCCAGCCTTACTGTTCTGTTCTATTGATACGTGAGAATCAGCCATCACATGGATATGATAAACAAGGAGCCTTATTAATGATTAAAGGAATGTACAGTAGCCCCTTGGCTTCTTTAGTGCTGACTGACAGCTAACGGCTTCGAAAAGTTACCAGACCAAATTATGTATCCTTACGTCGAACCATATGATCTGCAAAAACATGTGTTTAGCAGCTGTTACTTCTGACGGTCAAAATTTAGGTCTATACCTAAATGTTGACTGTCAGAAGTCAGCTGTGAGCTGTCAGTCAGCACCAAAGAAGCCACGTGGCTATTGTACAGTCCAACCTTAAGGCCCTAGACCCTGTTGAGTGCCAGTTTAAAACATATTTTGTGGGATGGTGGGTGGGAGGGTGAAAGGCGTGGCGTGGCGTGGCTTCACAACCAACCTAAAGTATCCTTCCGCGCCAACAAAAACAGATTGATCACGGTAACCGTAGAGGGTGCTAGCTACCGGACAGGTCTAGTGGAAAAAATCATACGTTTGGAAATATCAGTTTTCTCGAGTACGAGTGTAATTTTTATGTTAATATTTTCAACAACTCTTCTAAAATAATGTATCGATATTTATTAATTGTTTTGTTTTCTTATTTTTTGTTATGAAGCCGGAAGTTTCCTATTTAAAAAATGTCAATTTTATCGATATTTGTTCACTGTTAAAATCATAAAGGATATGTGTACATAAAAAGTAAAACTTAATCAACATGCTTCTATATTAAATAAACCGTTTCTGAAAATAAAATCACAAAACAATAAAAATTCTTGAAGATAACCGTTTGTTACCATGGCTCTGTATTTTCACACTAAGTGAAAAAGGACAATCGCCATAATAGGAAAAAGGCTTTATATGACAGATTGAAAAAGTTAATAGATCTACTTTCACTCATTTATACATAAGTTATGTGATTTGAAGCTGTCACTTTTGATAGATATTATCAATACATATAGAATATAAACAATTATATAGCAAAATACTTTTGACCTTGGTAATATTATGGTACAGTGCTTGCCTCAGGACCCGATGTTCGTGGGTTCAAATCGGTTGAGGTCAATGAATTTTTCTTTAGCAATAAAAATTCGTAGCACAACTTCCCTCGGAAGGGAAGTAAATCCGTTGGTCCCATTTAGATTTTGGCATGTAAAATAAACCTGGAAAATATGTGAAAATATCCTTCCCAGCAAAATTCGTAGGCCCTTTTGCTCTCGCTAATAGAAATTCAGTTTAGAAGGAAACGAGTAACTTACATTTCTTGAACTAGAATGGATTTTATACCATATGGTGCAGGTGATACTAACCAGCTGAAGGGCCAAGTGCAAAGCTAACTAAGAATGGATAAAAATCCCATTAAATCAACCTTCGGGTTGGGTGACCTGGTGGTCTAGGGGTAAGGTGTCAGACTTCTATGCTGGTGGCCGGGGTTCAATCCTCGGTCCCGGCAAAGATTTAACTCACAATCACCCTACCATTACACATGAGCGTAAGTGGGTATAACCCGAACGGGTAGTAAGACGCGGTGCTAATAATAATAATAATAATAATAATAATAATAATAATAATAAACCTTAGGGTTGTTGACATGGAAGAAATATATTATGAATGTCGAAATAAAACATATGTTCCATTTTATCAAACTTTCTCTTTATGAAAATTTGTCTCTAGCAATAAAGTATTAGAGACAAGACAAATACATAGACTTACGGACAAGGGTAGAGAGATTGAAAGATGTGAGCTCATATGATTAAGATAAATACAGGGTGGGACGTAGATTAATAAAGGAGGAAAGGAATAAGGACCTGAGTGGAATAGAGATAACAAAACCAACACAAAAGTTACAGAAAAGTGTGCACGGTATGTATTTCTGTCATATAGAGAGGGGGGTGGGTGGGGGGGGGATGGGGACCTCTCATCAGCAATTCAAATGGGAGACAGGACAGAAAGAAGGGATGTAGAAAGGGACGATGAGAGGGGTTGGGAGATTGTTTTTTAGGTCGTAGAAGGGAAACTATATGCGTGAGCGTGGGGTGGGTTGTCACTACTGTTTGAATGCATGCAGCAGTATGAACTTAATTTGCTATAACAAGCATTTCGCCTCCTTGACTCCCCTCAGCCTCTTCACCAACGACTCTCGAATTACCAGAGAAACGTAAACGCTGTCCACTGTTACAGCCTAATTAGTGAAGGGAGGGGGGGGGGGAATATATATATATTCTAGAGGGGTTTTTTTAGGAAAGAAAGGAGGTAAAATTATCTGAAACCAGTGCCATCATGAGTTTTAACTTTTTCGAGTTTTACTTTCACTCCCCTCTTTCTTCTGTGGATTTCTGCTACGTAAGGGGTTGAGTGTGAGAGGGGGAAAAGGAGGAGGGGGTTGGGGTTGGTATACTTGTGTCATCACTTATCTGTCGCTGCTACCTTACAACAGGTTAGAACAGTGGTTTCCAACCTGGGGGTCGCTCTGCTTGTTGAGGTTGGCGCTTTATGTTTATTTTTAAAGTGATGATTATAATGATTAAAGGAAGTTCCAAACTTCAAACTTCAAATTTAAGTGCTTGAAACAATAAATGTTAAGTTAATGTTTAGGTTCCTTTTGGGTATTCAATAAATACGTTTTTTTAATTACCGCATTTCACTAACTGTTCAGGTTATACGTAAATATACTAATTACTCTAATATGGTAGGGAGGGTGAAGAAAGCATTTTAGAGGTAACCTACCCGCATTTGCGTGTAAGTTGAGTGGGAAACAATTTATGAAATGCCACCGACAGTAAATAAATTGGGTTATGAACCCCGATTTCCCTGTCATCAGCAGGCCAGTATAACACGAGTGTGACGCCTTAGACTCTGTACAGTTGCTTGCTGATTTATTTTTCTGTAGAAGTCTCGTGTTTGGGCGAGAGTATATCTTAGAAATATCCGCTGCTCTCGCTAATTATTATTTTTTTTTTTTTGCGACATCTTAGTCACATTCATATAATCACTATGCTAGCAATTTATTTTAATTAACACAAGCACGCAGGCTCAATTTCAAGATAGTTTGGTTTGTCAGTGGTGAGGTTAGGATTAGAATTTCTACTGAGGGTACAGGGGGTAATTTTTCGTAACGGTTTCCCTCTTCAAGGGGACGTGATGGTTTCAAAAAACTATAAATGATGGTACGGTGTAACGAACAGAATTTATCTCTTCTTTCTTTAAATAAATGGAGACATTTACTTGAAACTCTTAAGATTGACGAAATGAAAGACTTTTTTTTTAGTACCACATCATACTATCCGTTTGGATTATACGCCTATGTACTAATCATAACACTAATTTGTTAAGGATTAGGAAGGTTTAGTTTAGAGGAAGTGCGCCTGCATTTGTGTGGGATGACTGTAAAACTATTTTGGGAAAAAACCCTCAGTGAATCCGACCGGGAAGTCTAGTCCAACACAAGAGTAGCGCGTTAAACCATGCACCCGCCCAAGTGGGTTATTAAATAATATGCATGGTTGCAAAAATATTATGGTAAAAAAGAGCATAACATTCTATCAAAGAGCATACAATTCCACCAAAGAGCTTAAGTAAAAAATATACACGATTACAGAAACATATTTAGGAAAAAAGTAACATCTCTGTTAATTAAAGAGCATACAAATAAATTTTAGATTACCAAGAACTTGATTTAAAAATATATGTAAGACTTATTTGCCAATAGTTCAAAAATTATTAGTTTTATAAAAATATATTTCAAGTAATTTTTTTTAAAATTTTAATACTAAGTTACTGAAATTTTACTATGACAGGCTAATTTATATCTCAAATAGTTGAGATGTGACATAAATGGGAAATTTCCGAAAGTGTAAATTACCTTTGAAGTAATTTTAATGGGAAATTGAGTTTTTCCATTTTGTTTGTAGACAGTGTGCTTGGATATGAATTTTAATCAAATAAAAGATACTGCGCACAGCACAGACTTTTTCTCGCTTTTATCTTAAAATATACATTTACTAAAAACCCATAAGATTTGTGAAACGTATAATAGGTGTATATATTATTGTGGAAACAATACACTAAATATCATAAATGAAATAATATACACCGTTACTTACTCTATGGCACTAGGAACATTGTTACAGAAAAAGTGACAAAAGAGAATTAATATCTTTCTCCACTCAAAAGCATGGTAATCAAATTCATTTACAAAGACCCGCCTTGGTGGCGTAGTTAGCTAACGCGCTAGTTTCATGTCTAGCTAAACTGACGAAGACGGGGAGATCAAGGCTAGAATCTCATTCGCGTGAACTGAGGGGTGGGGGTTCTAAATGGTTTTCCACTATCTATCTATGTAAATGCGGGTTCACTTCCTCTATGTGCAAACGTTCCTAATCCTAACCCATTAGCGTAATTAGTACCTACTTAAGCGTATAACCTGAACGGGTAGTAAGACGTGGTGAGAAGTATTAGTACTAGTATTTTCAAAGAAATAAATTAAAAAGAATATGTATTTTATTTTAACTGAGTAGTTATTGACTTTATAAAAATATATTTCAAATAAAAGATTTATATTTTTAATGGTAAAACAACTTTACAGTGATAAGATATTTTGTATATCAAATATTTGTTGAGACATGATGGAAATCGGAAAATTTTCATAATATAAAGTACCCTCAAAGTCATTTTCAGAAGAAAAAAAGAATTGCCCTCTTGTTAATACCTAATAATAAACAGTATCTAGATTTAAAAAATCGTTAGAGCAAATTTTGAAAAAACTGTTGTTTTTTTTCGCTTCAGTAATCCACCTTTAAATTTAGGGTTGAACACATAATTCCAAAAACCCACCAGGGAGACCTTATTAACCCCCCAGATACCAAGTTCAAGCTCAATCTGTAAAAAGAGTTTTTTTGTTTCAGGGGGGTCATGAAAGGCCAACATTTATCAAAATCTCGAAGTTTTTGACGATCACAATAATTTCTCTCCGCGGTATCGAGAGAAAGTAAAAAAAAGGTACAGAAGAATATAAGAAGATCGATAACTTAACTTTTTGGTCTTTATTAAACTACCCTTAAATTTAGGGCTAGATCTCTAATTCCATAAACTATTTAGGGGAAACTTATGGAAACCCTAGCTACCAAGTTCAAACCAGATGGGTAAAATAGTTTTGGTTCTAGGCCTAGATTCATGGACGGACATTCGGAATCATAAAAAAAAACCTTTCGGGTTCTTAGGCTTATGAAACGTCAAACTATTGGATTAATTTTTTTGGACGATCACAATAATTTATCTACCAGAGGGGTTCTGAGAAAGTAAAAATTGGGGCATAACTCTGCAAAAAGTTTGTAATATAGGGCGTTAAAAACACTCATCCTTGAACGAACGGACGTGTGTACTAAATCTACTTTGATATCGTCATTTGAAATGTCATGTGTTTTTTTTGTCAATTTTGACTGAAAGGTGTCAATTCTGACAGGTAGAAAATACAGGGCCCCAATGTCAGTTACTTAAAATTTATTTTCTGTATCTTACTAAAAATATTATTCTTAGGTTATTTCCGACTCTTAATAAATAGGCTATCCTAAAATATTGTATTGCTTGGATATATATAAATATATATAACAATAGGAGGTATTCTTTAGATTTAGAATTATAAACAAGATTGTTAAAGCAATTAATTTTTTTAATTCATTGTGTTTTTTTAGCACCGCGTCTTGCTACTCATTCGGATTATACGCTCATTCATTAGTTAACCAACACATTTATTTTCTATAAAAAGTACCATGTATTATTTTTATCATATAAAACACTCCACAAATATATTTTAATTTTTTTATTTAGCACCGCGTCTTACTACCCTTTCGGATTACGCTTAAGTACTAATTACGCTAATGGGTTATGAATAGGTAAAGTTGAATCTACAAGAAGTGAAGTTGAATTTTCATGGAGGGAGAGTGGAAAACCATTTAGGAAAAATCTCCCCAGTTCACCCGACCGAGATTAAAAACTCTATCTTTCCGTATTCGGCAGTCTAGTTCAACACGATACTATCGCGTTAACTAGCTAAGCCACCGAGGTGGGTTTCCCTAAATATTAATTGTTATTGAAATCTTTTAGTCATTTTCGAAACATTCACAGGTAAAATACCCTTAACCAAATATTAGCTCTGAATTACACACAGTTTTTTTTTACCCAAGGGACCTATAACACGTAAACCAAGGTACACCATAAAATCGTGGACAATACAATCCTCCCGTTTATAATTATTTATTTATGTAAAGAAGTGAAAAATAAAAATAACTTCTTGTTTGTGTCAGAAGAGGTAACACATTTTTTTTATCAAAGTTTACGAACCTCACTGCAACTATCCCGACACAAATTCTGGTCCGGCTATTCCGTAGCAGTCGGCGAAAGTTGAGGATCGTCATGTATATTCATGGGACGGTGTTGATAATTGGCCGTCGCTGATTAGACAATGAGAGCCAGGGACCGGGGCTGGCTGACGTTCCAGGTGGCGTGTCATGATAAAGGGGGATGGGGGAAACGGGGCCGGTCACTTTTGGACGTACTATGGCTCCAATGAAACCTTCTCATATACCTTTTTTTTACCCTACTGGATTAAAATAAATTTAGGGTGTTTGTAAAAAAGGTGCTTATAAAGATATTTGATCTAATAAAAGATTAAGATATTGGAGAGGGGAGGAGGTTACATACTGATGAGTTACAAACCCTGTAGTCATCACTAGACATTGTAAGGATAATTAAATCTCGTAGATTATGATGGTCAGGGCATGCATCGTGAATGGGAGAATCTAGAACCGTGTTCATGGTACTGATTGGCAAACCCAAAGAGAAGAGACCATTGGGAAGACCTAGCTAGATGCAGATGGGAAGATAACATTAAAATGGACTTGAAAGATATAGTGTGTAATGAAGTAGACTGGATATAACTAGCTCAAGATAGGAATAGGGTGTATGAGGTGGACTGGATAAAACTATCTCAAGATAGGGCCAAGGTGTAACGAGAGGGACTGGATATAACTATCTCAAGATAGGGACAAGGTGTAACGAGAGGGACTAGATATAACTAGATCAAGATAGGGATAGTGTGTATGAGGTGGACTGGATATAACTATCTCAAGATAGGGACAAGGTGTAACGAGAGGGACTGGATGTAACTATCTCAAGATAGGGACAAGGTGTAACGAGAGGGACTGGATATAACTATCTCAAGATAGGGACAAAGTGTAACGAGAGGGACTGGATAGATTCGATTCCCGACATGAGCGATGAAAGTATTATTGATAAACTGTAGGTTTCCCCTTTCACACTGATGAATTAATGGTCTGGGTACGGGATGCTGTGTCTGTTCTTACTGGAAGTTAGCTTATAATTCTTGTTCGCTGATTTAATCAGTTGATTCAGAAAGTGCATGTTAATTTATTTTCCTTTACTAAAATGTCAATAACCTCTGTGTTAAAGTGGTCAGAGTTTCTGGTTACTGATCCAGAGGTTCCGGGATCGATCCCCGGATCTTACAATTTTATTTGTGAAGCAGTGGGTCTGGTATGAGATCAACTCAGCCATGTAGGACAAATGAGGAGCCACTTGAATGAATAAGTAACGGCTCCAGTCTAGAAAACTGAGATTTAACAGTGGGAGGGCTGGTTTTACTGACCAGGTGACCTGTTTCCCTAATTGTTGGCACTATCTCCGCCAACCAAAGATGGCCGCTTGGTCGGTACAGCTTTCTTCTAGACTGACGTAGTTGAGTGTTTTTTAAGCTCTAACCAAGAGTCGATAAATATGACAGGCTAGCACTGGAGACACAGAAGAACATAATGGTTTGAAAATTACAAAAATAATAAATAAATTACCTTTGTCTAGAGGTGATTACCATAAATAAATGTAATAATATAAACAGAATAAGAAGTAAAACAAGAATAAATACTACCTTGTAATAATTATTTTAAAGAACATTGTGAATGTGTGGAATTCCAAGCCTCCACCGTGGTTTGGATCCCACGTTAAACTGTAGGTCCTCCATTTCATCTCGCAATCACCCTACCATTATACATTAGCGTAAGGGCGTACAGCCTGAATGGCTAGTAAGACACGGCGATATTAATAATAATTTAAGAAGCAGTTGGTGACCTGGCGGTCTAGGGGTAAGGTGTCAGACTTCTATACTGGCGGCCGGGGTTCAATTCTCGGTCCCGTTACAGGTTTATTTGATTACCAAACCCCTCCTTCACCTCTGACAAGACATCTTGTGAGTGTGTGGAATGCCAGGCCTCCACCGTGGTTCGGATTCCACGTTAAACTGTAGGTCCATCCATTTCATCTCACAATCACCCTATAATTACACATTAGCGTAAGTGCGTATAACCCGAACAGGTAGTAAGAAGAGGTGCTAATAATAATAATAATAAGAAGAAGCAGTTCACAAAATAGCTTCAGTGGTCGAACGGTCTAAGGTGTGACACTATTGTTAGACTGTCCTGCTGATGATGGGAAGATTGGAGTTCGAATCCTAGTTGGGTCTACTGAGAGTAGTTTTTTACTATATGGTTCCTCACTCTCCTTCCACGCAAATGCCAGTAGATTACCTTTAAAACGCTTCCTTCTTCATCCCTACTCCATTAGAGAATATATATAGCTCAGTGTACTCCTATAGTCCAACTTTTATCGAAAATGCCTTTTATGAGGAAAAACACCATATTTTATTGTGATCAACTTTAATGACATTTTATTATTTTGTTATTGTTATTTTATAGGAATTGAGATTTATCAAAAGTGACAGCTGCATATCACATGACTTGACGTATGAATAGGTGAAAGTATATCTAGTAACTTTTCTACTTATGAAAATTGGAATGTTGTAACTTGTACCTGATATAAAATGTTGGCTAAGAGACCAACTGGAAATAGCCTGTAGAATCACCAAGGGAGAAACAAATACCGCTCAAAGAAGCTGGTTGGTATTGAAGTCCGGTCTGCCACGCTCGAGTCTGTCTCGATAATCGTGTTGACTGACAATGGGCTCGTAATCCCTGTCGCCTTACACTCCTTCCGCCGACAAAGATGCGAACGTATGTATGTATGTGTGTGTGTGTGTGTGTCCTACGTCAGCTTGTTCATTCTGTTTGGAACAATACCGACGCTAGAACAAGGGCGCTATAATGAGAAGCAGACAAGAAGTTAGAACACGGGGAGTATAGTCATGTCGTCACAATAGGAACCTTGTTTGTTAGGACAGCCGATAGTCTTGTCATCACAGGACTAACCTTGATTGTTAGGTCAGCCAATAGTCTTGTCTGTTAGGTCAACAAATAGTCTTGTCATCACAGGACTACCTTGTCTGTTAGGTCAGCCAATAGTCTTGTCATCACAAGACTAACCTTGTTTCTTAGGTCAGCCGATAGTCTTGTCATCACAGGACTAACCTTTTTTGTTAGATCAGCCGATAGTCTTGTCATCACAGGACTAACCTTGTCTGTTAGGTCAGCCGATAGTCTTGTAATCACAGGACTAACCTTGTCTGTTAGGTCAGCCAATAGTCTTGTCATCACAAGACTAACCTTGTCTGTTAGGTCAGCCAATAGTCTGGTCATCACAGGACCAACCTTGTTTGTTAGGTCAGCCAATAGTCTGGTCATCACAGGACTAACCTTGTTTGTTAGGTCAGCCAATAGTCTTGTCATCACAAGACTAACCTTGTCTGTTAGGTCAGCCAATAGTCTTGTCATCACAGGACTAACCTTGTCTGTTAGGTCAGCCAATAGTCTTGTCATCACAGGACTAACCTTGTCTGTTAGGTCAGCCGATAGTCTTGTCATCACAGGACTAACCTTGTCTGTTAGGTCAGCCGATAGTCTTGTCATCACAGGACTAACCTTGTTTGTTAGGTCAGCCAATAGTCTTGTCATCACAAGACTAACCTTGTCTGTTAGGTCAGCCAATAGTCTTGTCATCACAGGACTAACCTTGTCTGTTAGGTCAGCCAATAGTCTTGTCATCACAGGACTAACCTTGTCTGTTAGGTCAGCCGATAGTCTTGTCATCACAGGACTAACCTTGTCTGTTAGGTCAGCCGATAGTCTTGTCAACACAGGACTAACCTTGTTTATTAGGTCAGCCGATAGTCTTGTCTGTTAGGTCAGCCAATAGTCTTGTCATCACAGGACTAACCTTGTCTGTTAGGTCAGCCGATAGTCTTGTCATCACAGGACTAACCTTGTCTGTTAGGTCAGCCGATAGTCTTGTCAACACAGGACTAACCTTGTTTATTAGGTCAGCCGATAGTCTTGTCTGTTAGGTCAGCCAATAGTCTTGTCATCACAGGACTAACCTTGTCTGTTAGGTCAGCCGATAGTCTTGTCATCACAGGACTAACCTTGTCTGTTAGGTCAGCCGATAGTCTTGTCATCACAGGACTAACCTTGTTTGTTAGGTCAGCCAATAGTCTTGTCATCACAGGACT
This sequence comes from Timema douglasi, assembly GCA_901482245.1. Classification (NCBI taxonomy): domain Eukaryota; kingdom Metazoa; phylum Arthropoda; class Insecta; order Phasmatodea; family Timematidae; genus Timema; species Timema douglasi. Next base: position 250,373 of record CABEEJ010000512.1, read on the forward strand.
AACCTTGTTTGTTAGGTCAGCCAATAGTCTTGTCATCACAGGACTAACCTTGTCTGTTAGGTCAGCCAATAGTCTTGTCATCACAGGACTAACCTTGTCTGTTAGGTCAGCCGATAGTCTTGTCATCACAGGACTAACCTTGTCTGTTAGGTCAGCCGATAGTCTTGTCATCACAGGACTAACCTTGTTTGTTAGGTCAGCCAATAGTCTTGTCATCACAGGACTAACCTTGTTTGTTAGGTCAGCCAATAGTCTTGTCATCACAGGACTAACCTTGTCTGTTAGGTCAGCCAATAGTCTTGTCATCACAGGACTAACCTTGTCTGTTAGGTCAGCCGATAGTCTTGTCATCACAGGACTAACCTTGTCTGTTAGGTCAGCTAATAGTCTTGTCAACACAGGACTAACCTTGTTTATTAGGTCAGCCGATAGTCTTGTCTGTTAGGTCAGCCAATATTCTTGTCATCATAGAAAAACGCTCTTGCAAACAGGTAGCTTGCACTGTTTTTCCACCCATTCCGACGGAAATAAAATTCGGTGGTTTTTGAACACACAGGGCAAAGGACTCGAGGGAGCGGGGGGCACAGACTTTTTCTTAACTTTACGACTCTGGGCTCACTTTAAACACAAATTAAAACTTTCCAACGATGCGTGCTCTTATTTTAAGACCGTTATTTTTTTTTAAATAAAGTAAATGTGATTTTTTTTAAACTAGGTTTTGCTTTCTTTCCACCTGGCTGTTCTTTAGTCTCCAACCTTAATACCTATACCACCCCCCTCTCCTACCTCATTCACCCTTTTTAAACTTCAACCCGTACCGCTGCCACTTCTATCGAACAAAAGAAATAAAAAACAAAAGGAGAAATAAATTTTACTTATTGTTTTTTTTAATGCTTTGCTTTTTTAAAAACCTTGTCAACTGAATAGGAAATAATTATTTCACGTGTATATATATTTTGTTTTATAAAATCTTTTTCAAAGTAAAAACTAGTGAAGTTTTTTATTCTTAAAATCCGAAGTTCTCGAAACTGTAAACAGATATAGCTTGTAATTATTTTTAATGAAATCTTTTTTTTAATAGTAAGTTTCATACAAGGGCTATTAACGTGTTTATCTAAGGAGAAAGGTTCGGAAGTGGGACTTTTGAGGAATAAGTCTAGCGAGAGGATGTAAATACTTGTGTTAATTCACGGGGAGAAACCCCTGTTGATGTGTACCCAACTGGGATTGAATCTCAAGTTTCTAGTCAACGGTGAACAAGTGTAACGTGAGTCTAGCGCCTTAGACCACGCAGACGCCGATTTAGATAATACACTAATTCAAATTAACATGAAACCAATAGAAAACATGTTGTAGGATGAAATTTTACATATACGAACATATACGAAAATAATTTCTTCCGTCAACATTGATAATATTTTACTAAATTATTATTTTATAGAAATTAATAATATCTATCAAAGTGATAGCTGTAGATCACATGACTTGACGTATGAATACCTGAAAGTATATCTAGTAATTTTTTTAAACGTCATAGAAAGTTCTTCCTTAGAAACTCTAATAGTATACGAGTATTAAAATGTTATCAAAATTGGCCATTATTAGGAGTGTGTAAAGCTTAGAAATATCAAAGTCAAAGGTCAGATCTACTTTACTTCGACTTCAACATCCTTAATAAACTTAGCATCTTAAAAACATTTCAAAGTAAGGATAAAACTTGGATATATTTTGAACGGATTTGAAAGATGTTGCTAAAAATGACATATTTCAACATAATATAATTATTTTTAAAACATCTATTTTAAATATTTCACCAGCAACAAGTGATTTTTATAAAATTATTATATAAGCATTGACGAATACAGATGTGTCAGCATAAACCTGCCTACCTGACGTCATGGCCAGTCAAGATCGGATTTATCAAGTTAATGAATTTACGTTCTAATCGGCGAGTTTTAAAGATATATCGTTGGAACAATAACCACAAATTCTTAAATAATTTTTAAAATAATTATACGGTGTCAATAAATTATTATTTTTATATTTAAGTAGTTTTTTATATACGTATTTTTTTTTATAAATCATCCAAAACTTAAGGTATTTGGCTTGGCCACGAAAATGACCTGTAGGAATAGGATTTAGATTTTTAAAAAAGTCCATGGTAACATTTGTCTATTTAGAATAGGAAACCAGAAAAATATAACATTAAAAAGAAAGTTGTAAGTTTTCAAGTAACAAGATATTAAAGTGACTGTGTAAACTCGTCAGAGGAATAGGGAAAGAGTTATCATCACATAGACAAGAGCCCTCTCAGGATGTACCTCTAATTTTATTTCCTCTCTTTCTATTTCGTACATTGTTGTCTAAGTGTGATAGTGCTTAGGTGCGTCAACTTAAGATGCAACCCACTTAGCAATATAGTTTCAAAATCTCCAAGTAAGCAAAGTCGATAATGGATAATTTAAAAACTAAACTGAGTGCTATGAGACAATAACATGAACCCTATATTCTACTTCAGCTTTGACTTTGCTACGCATGTTTGAGCCTTTACTTTGACTAATTTTCTCTAAAAGTACCTCCTAATATACTTAACACTATTACTACCAGCTAGAGTGGCCGCATAGTCTAAGGCACTACTCTCACAGTATACTAAGCTGCCGATGGCGGGGAGATTGAAGTTCGAATCTCGGTAGGGTATACTGAGGATTTTCCAAAATGGTTTTTCACTCCCTCTCTCTCTTTCTCTCTCCACACAAATACGGGTACACTTCCTTTAAGTATTACCTTCCTAATCCTTAAAGTCATTATTGTAGTTAGTATATAAGCGTATAATCCGGACGGGTAGTAAGACACGATGCTATAAAAGTTAAAAACCAACCAATTATTTTTTGTCCTCGCATCTCAATATATTATACCCTGATATAAAATTTATTTCATAAAACTGCAAAAAAAAATGTCAATAAGGTATTCTACATTATTCTCGAGTGAAATATAAATGTTTTTAATTCGATATAAAACCAATTTTCAAGAAGCATATCGGAAAAGAAAAATATCCATCAAACGAAAAAAAACTTAAATTGAAAGGTAGAGTGGACACATTTGGTCCGACATTTTATCTTCCCTCTAAAAAAAAAATATAGAAGATCTTTATTTTTTATGTTGACGTCTTTTTCTTCTTTAGTATAGACCTGTTCAGGAGCTCCCAAACCCTGAAATAAACAATCTCAAGTTGCCACATGGCAGTGGCGTGAGCAGAGTTATTGACAAGCGCAACCTGCTCCCGATAGGAGATCTATATATATATTTTTTCGCAGCACGTTGGGAAAACTGGACATTTATTATACTATTTTATACTTCAGACGAAATGTTGGCGCAATAAGTGTGGTCAGTTGGTTACAAGTTTATCGCCTCCGTTTCCTAAAGTAGAAGGGGGGAAAAAAGTTATCATCTAAAAGAGTTGAGTTTGCTTTTAATGTATCTCAGCCACAAGGCTCGTTGATTATGGTCTCCTGGTACCTATTTGTGAAGTTTTCAGGGCTAACGTGCCCCATTTCTTAGCATGTTTTAGTTGTTTATAATAAAATAATTGGGTCGACGGATAATTCTTGAGCAATACAAGTCCGTGACACAACTTCCTTCGGAGTGAAAATAAAGCCATCGGTCCCACGTCGATTGTGGAAAGTAAAATAACCCTAGAAGGTATAAGGAAATACCTTTCCTGACAAAATTGGTAGGTATTTTCACGCTCGCTCATATAAACTCAGTGTGGAAGGCAACGGGGAGCCACCAAACTCTCTGAAATCCCATAGTACGTGAGATATCTACCAGATGGTGCAGGCGGTACTAACCAGCCAAAGGGCTGAGGGCATGCCCAGGTCTCCGGATGGATAGAAATCATATCAAACCAAACTTCGAGTTGTTGGCTGAAGAAAGAAGAAGAAAGTAAAAAAGAGGAAAATTGACTGTTTGGAAGGAGGAAAATATCCTATATAAATAAATTCTGTGACAAAAGTTTGCTTACGGGGTGTCCAAAATTACAATGAAAGAATATGGATAATCACCTGGATTTTTTACGAATCGCTAATGGTGCGCATATTGATGTTTGTAAATTTGTTAATTTAACAAAAGACAAACTACGGGGTTTTTATTTATACATTTCCATGATTGGTATAGTTGGTGTGTGTTGATAGATATTTCATTTAGTACAAAAGTTGTAAAAATAATTTCCAGACACCCTTTACTTTCTATTATAGTTTGAGACGCATTAAAATTATATATATATATATCATTTTCATGTGTAAATTATAATAGAATATTTGAGAAAGTAAAGGGTGTATGGAAATTATATTTACAACTTTGATGTAAACATATATATACACATATATATAATATATACATACATGCATATATATATGCACACATATATATATATACATATACACATATATAATATAATTATACATATATATATACATATACACATATATATATAATATAATTATACATATATATACATATACACATATATATAATATAATTATACATATATATATACATATACACATATATATAATATAATTATACATATATATATACATATATCTACAAACAATTTTGATTATATTGTAAAACACTACCCGAATTACCATTTTGATCAAAATCATTAGAGCCCTTTTCTAAAAAATTTGAATTTTCAAAAATCAGTTTTTAGTAAACATCCTTAATTTTAGACTTAAAATCAAAATAACGATTCAGTCTCGAAATATGAATATGAAACATCTAATTATCAAGTTTTAAAGTACATACAGACATAAAGAAATGAGGGACCCACTTGTTGGAGTCCAGGGGCACACACAACGTAACTTATTATTATTATTATTATTATTATTATTAGTACCACGTCTTACTACCCTTTCGGGTTATACACACGCTAATGTGTAATGTTAGGGTGATTGTGAAATGAAATGGTGGACCTACAGTTTAACGGGGGATCCGAACCACGGTGAAGGCCTGGCATTCCCCACATTCGCAAGTTGTTACTAATACACGTCTTGTCAGAGGTGAAGGAAGGGTTTGGTAATCAGATAAATCTTTGCCGAGACCGGGGATTGAACCCCGGCCGCCAGCATAGAAGTCCGACACCTTACCCCTAGACCGCCAGGTCACCTATATGATAAAGTAAAAACAAATAAAACCATTCATTTTAAAGAAAACATTGACAAATGTGACCAAATTTAGCACGAGAGATTGTGTCGTGTGTAGCGGCCCTAAAGTGGGGATGTAGGGGACGAGAAAAAAGGTAAGCGTTTTGCATTTTTTTTAGAGCAAAAAGTTTTTTTTGGCTAAACTAAATACTGCTTCAGTACAAAAATTTAGTTTAATTTTCTTCACATGGTGGTATCAACAGTTGTTAAATATCTGTCAAGGGTGTCATGAAATTTTATAACAACTTTTTATCTTCATTTAAAAAGTCTCTCATATAATGCCGCTATACTCACGATATATACTCAGCAATTGTTTATATCATCATGTGAAGAAAATTAGATTCTACACCTGTACTGGAGCAATAATTGAATTATTTTGGCCAAAAAGTTGTTTTACTATAAAACTGCAAAAACATTTACCTTTTATCGCGTCTCCTATATCACCACCTAAGGAGGCCTTTAAAAAAATCACTCAAAGTCTAATGGGTACAGAGCTTATTTAATTATAAATACATTTATTAAGATTATTTTTAAATTTTTTTAACTTGACGTGCTTGGTTCATGTAGTCTAATGAATCGCTAAGAGGGCAAAATATCTCATTTAGCTTACGTTTATATTAATGAGATCAATTAATTAAATAACAAATATTCTTATGATATAATACATTTTTAGTAGCCATCACATAATTTTGTATATTAGTGTTTCTTATCACCGCGTATTATCGGGCTATACGCTTTAAATAAGTTCTACAACTACTTATACCCAAGCTGGGCTTTACAGGCGCGTCCCACGTTTAGTTATTATTTTAATTCATAGATGGCATACGTATTTCTTCTTCTTCCGGTGTGTGTTCCGAGGCCTACGATGCGGTTTAAGACTGGAGTAAAAGCTTAAATGAGTTTTTAAGGGGTACAATTATTCGATTGGGATTGATAAAACCGCTGAAATATTTTGTGAAGCAACACCGTGCAGTGAGTGAATAGTGTTTTAGGTTCCAGTCCCAAAATCATTCATGAAAAACCTGTGAAGAGAAATTCGTTCCACGTGTGTCGCCTGGCAGATTATACGTTCTTCCAATTTTTTAAATTCTTTTTTAACAATTGGCGATAGCTGGTAACCTCAACTCAATTATTACCTGCCTAATACCCTACCAGTTATCACTGAAGGACCCAAAATGTACAATTTTTATGGAAATTGTAAAGTTTTGGACTAAAGAAACATTGTTGGTTGTATTGTTGAGTATTTTGTTTTGAAACAAGATGGGTAAGATGGTGGTCTAATCCCATTGTTATAACCACTACGACTAGTATTACGCGATTATGTTGGTTTTTTAATCCAAGAAGTTTAATTTATGTTTTGTTTTGATTTGTTTTAACCCAATTTTGTTGTGAATTATAAGTTTGTTGAGTGTTGATGATTTTATGGTTTGAAATTTTTTTTGTGTGTACCTATGTTTAGGAGGATTGATGATTACGTAACTTACCTTTCTTTATCAGTGTCGAGTTTAGGTAAAGTTTCTCAGAAATCCAAGATAAAGGGGTTAAAATGCCATTCACTGGCGCTAGCCAAGAAGGCAAAATAAATATTGCGTGTGGTACAGGGATTAAAACCTTTGGTCAGGGCCGCCCTTATGCCGGGATCACGATCAACTTAACGTAACATTAAAGTTAACCTAGCGTAACTTAACGTGAAGGGTCTCCTCGTGTGTTTAAATGGAAGCGATTACGATGCAGTTAACTTAGCGTTTAATGTTTGCGGCTTGAAAACATTGAATTTCTTTTTAAAATTACCTTTTTTATGGTTTCTTATTCTAGATGGACATATGCTACCACGGACTTTTTTTAATCTACATCCTATCAGGAAGACCCCTACAAGCCATTTTCTTGGTCAAGCCAGATAGCCTAAGCTGTAGATGATTTATAAAAATACGTTTACAAAAAAACTCTTTCAATATAAAAATAACTATGTTGTGACACTGTACGACTATTATTAGAATTATTATAAGAATTTATGGTGTTTGTTTCAAAGATTAATCTTAAAAAACTCGCCAAATAAAACGTAAATTCACTAATACGGGAGGGGAGATCCTACCTTTTACTTGGCGTGACGTCATAGGTAGTCAGCGCCCTTAACTTCACCGATTTACATTTTTCCGTTTGTCTGTAGTGGTGGATATGTCTCACGAACACTTTTGAACGCATTAACCGATTTAATTCAAACCTCGCACATTTGTTCAATCTACCTGTAAACAGATCCAGTTCGTTGTGGAATAAAATCGAGTTAAGGGTTGGGGAGAGATCAACCCTTATAAAAACACGGCTTCTAGTCATTATTATTATTACATGTATTTACATTTTTAGGTGATTTTTCGATACTTTATACGGCTGAAAATGAGTAACGGTGCAAACTATGTGATAACTTTAAACAAAAATTAGGTTTTTAAAGTAATATTTTGGGGTAGAACAGGGTATGGGGGAGAGGGGGTGGGGGGTTGCCAGGGCCACAAGTCTGCTAAGAGCGTCCCTGTCTTTGATGGCGTGGAAAGAAGAGGCCCTTTCAACGCACATAATGAACTAATTACACAAAAATATTACGGATTTGGAAGGTTGAATTTAGAGGCAGTGTAGCAGCATTTTTGTGGAGAGAAAATGGAAAACATAAAATAAAAGCCACCCGCAGTACACCCGGCCGGGATTTGATTTCCAATATCCCCGTAATCAGCAGTCCATCGTATTGTGGGATGGGTGCCTTAAAACATTTGACCACCGAAATTGTTTACTATTACGATTTTATCCACCTTTTTTTAAAACTTGAGTTTATCAGTGGAGTCTGATGGATATTTATTTACCAGTGTAAGTAAGTTTATAACAGGACTCTACCAGCAAGCTGTTCTCCCCCCTCCCCTTCCCTATCGATTTGACTGCTGCCCACACCCACAATAATGTAATAATCGAATATTCCTTTGTGTTTGTCTTACTATATAATAAACTTCGTGCTTTTAATTTTAAAAAAAACTTGCTGGTTTTGAGTGAGATAGATTTAAAAACGCTGTATCTAAAGTAACCTCCAAACAAGCCGCTAAACAGCACACGACTTACAAACTATCTCAAACAATGGCACCTCATCTAACGCTAAGCATCCCGACACTAACGCCAAAACTTATAATATCTGGGTTATTAACTCTTACACAAATACTGAATCGGTTTGTCGGGGAGTCCCCTATAAATGCCATCGGCAGTCCGAACCATTTAGCCACGGGTGTGTCTGAAGGGATGGGGAAAAAAATGGTGGAGGGCTCTGTACAGAGATTCATATCTTCCGCATTAATGACTTTTTTTTTTTTTGCAAGTTGTACTAAGTGTTCTTAGTTTAAAGCTATAATAGAAATAATAAAGAAATATCTTCGTTTTTCCTTTCTATCTTTTCTTGCCATCTTAAATCCCGTGGTGTTTAAACTGCCAAGTAGGTAAAGGGCATAAGGAAGGATAGGTGTGTGTGTGTGTGTGTGTTTGCGGGTGATGTGCCCCAAAATCTTCTGCCTATCCCCATACCACAAACCTCCTTTTTTTTTATCTACGCGCATTGCTTTAAATTTATATTCTCCCCGGTAAGATTTACTCCTGCCAACTTTAAAACCCACCCACTTTTCTTTCCAACGTTCTGCAACCATTCTTTATTGTCGTATTTATCCTTTTTTCTCTCTCTGTTCTCTTTGTTCCCTCTTTTCGGTGTATTTTTAAGTATTCTCTTCTCCTTTTGCTCTAATCCCCAAGAATAGTTCCATGTTGGCTACGTATCCATCCTATATTATTATTTTTTTCCTTGAGCGGTGTTCTTCTACACGACAGTTTTTTCACCCCATTGTAATCCAAGAGTTATTTTTTTATTTTTACTCTCTCTAATATATGGTTCCTGGTGTTACTTAAGATCTATATCCGGCCATTTCACATGAATTCTCTCACGAATATTAAAAAACAACTGCTTATTGAAAAAGAGAAGCATGCAGTCAGCTTTCGCTGACAACAGCATCCTTCCTCAGCCATGTTCTGCGACCCTGTCCAGCGTCGAATTAATTTGGGATGTGTAGTGTAGGTAGGTAGGTATAAAATAAAATAATAAATTGCATTGTCCGGTCCAGTTCCCGGTATGTCAGAAAAAAATATTGTTGTTATTATTATTATTATTATTATTATTATTAGCACCGCGTCTTACTACCCGTTCGGGTTATACGCACTTACGCTAATGTGTAATGGTAGGGTGATTGTGAGATGGAATGGAGGACCTACAGTTTAACGTGGAATCCGAACCACGGTGGAGACCTGGCATTCCCCACATTCACAAGATGNTGGCAATCAGATAAATCTTTGCCAGGACCGAGGATTGAACCCCGGCCGCCAGCATAGAAGTCTGACACCTTACCTCTAGACCGCCAAGTCACCAATATTGTTGTTAAATTGTATTATTTTCCCCCAGTGATGAATCAATCTGTTGTCTTTTCTATAAATAAGTTGGATGGTATCTATTTATCTTGTGCTGATAAAATAAGTTCGGCTTATTACACGATAAATACCCTTAATCAATAATGTAGGATATTTAATTACTAAGCTGTAACTAAACTAGAGTATTAACAATTTTACTAAATGTTTTGAATTTTTCTTGTTATTACATAAATATTCATTCCTGAGCTCAAAAATGAATGTGTCACTGAAATATTATTACATTTTTCCTTAAGCTAGAAATAAATATTTTTGATCATCTTGTTTTAAAAATAACGTTAAGATCTAAGTCTTAATTGTTTTCTGAGCTTTAATAAAAAAATTATAGTTTTTTATATAGTTATTATTATATAAATACAGTAAATTCAGGAAAATTCATACATATGCTATACGGTTGACGGCTTATTCGTGATGTTTGTTAAATGTTAATTTGGGATCTAAGGGATGATTTTTTTAGTACCACTTCTTACTACCCATTCAGGCTATAGGTACGCTTATGTAGGCTAAATAATGGGTTTTAGGGATGAGTAAGGCTATATTTATAGAAAGTATACCCGTGTTTGCGTGGAGGGGGAGTGTAAAACCATTTTGGAAAAACAAACCTCAGTACACCCGACTGAGATTCAAACTACTGACACTCTAGTCTATTGCGAGAGTAGTGCCTTAAACCAAGTGACTACCGAGGTGGGTAAAATGTACTGTTAAATCAGATTAGTTGTGCTTTTAAAATATAATTCAGGCCACTCCTCTTCCAAGAGAACCGAGAAATTGAGTCTATGGTGATATGATTAATTTGGTCTACCATTAAAATGTAACCTATTTTTATAATTTGAAATTCGAAGTTTATTCCTACACAATAATAGCTTAAATACATAATATAATCTAATACAATACTTTTACAGTTTATTGAATCCGGACTAGAGTTCCTAAAATATTTTAAATGATTGGCAGGCAGCTTATTCTGGATGAAGTGATGATTTATTTATTTTAAATTATGTTAGTAAAAATAACATTTCATCACATAAGAAATGTAGTGTTTATTTTTTGATCGGCCCGGAAAGATTCGTAGCAACCAACCCACCCTACCCATTTAGCCCTCCCTCAAATTGTAAGGGGATCCCTCTTATCCCTCCCCACTTTCCAAACAAGCGCCATCCTAAATAATACCAGACAAGTAAAAAAGAAAGGCAGTCCGAGTTGAGTGAGCACTTCTACAGGCCCGCCTCTCAGCCATCGAGACACAAATAACAAGATAGCAGGAGTATTCAGAAGGTGTCTTGATTGCATATCTCTCGACTCTCGCTACCTCCTGTATACTCCTGCTCTCTTCATAAGAGGAGCCACAGCTTGTGCTGCAATCTCAGCGACAGGTGGCGGTGACTGACTGACTGACGGCAGAAACAAGTTTGTTTGTGTGTGGTTGGTTGTTTTTTGTTTGTTTGGGTGGTTTTTGGACGTGATCAGGTAAAAAAAAAGGTTGTACATTCTATCTGTGTATGTATGTACATTATATCTGTATCGTAAAAATTAAAGTAAAGCTATGTAATAATGCATTCCACTATAAGACAATACCGTCAATACGTACGCATATTTATTATAATTTATTTATATGAGATGTTATGTTATTAAATTGTTAGTTTTTTCTCTTTTTTTATGCCCCTCCTCTCACCCCGCCCATCTAGGAACCCGTCTGGGCTATGTGCATTTTAATCACGCTAAGAGGGTAGGGGTGAGAGTGGTAAACTTTAGAGGAAATGTATCTTCAAATTCGGAAAAAGATAGTGAGAATTCAGTTAGAAGTAAACCTACCATCCGATATATTGACCAATCTATTGATCTATTTCATTTATCGAACTAAATAAATTGAACCTTAGCCAATCGCCATCTTAATGCTGTCGTTCCAGTTCAACCAGGCTAATGCAATTCATTATAGCGTAAGCAACAGATATATAAATATAATTTAATTATGTCGTAGTATTAGGTTAAAACTTTGAGATATATTGAATTAAAATTATATATAGGTATAGGGAAATTGCCATTCCTATATCCAGCTTGTATTCCCCCCATACCCGCCTGATCTCTGTCACCAGCAAACAATGAGCCTAACATATAGTCCGCGTGGCCACCTATGCGTGTTTATTATCACTATTACCATACCATATTAGTCTTGCTTTCACTATTTCATGTACTCCTTGTACATTTGATATTAGGGGAGAACATGAGATAATTGGAGGAAACAAGGCCGAAATGGTATGGCCATGTAATGAGGATGGAAAATAAATTAATACCAAAGATAATTTTGAAGATGAACTATGTTCAATTTTTTTGTAATACGCCAGTGTCAGCGTATATCAATGTTTATAATAATAAAATAACATCGCCACTGCTCCCTTCTACACTCACTATATTTAAATAGCTTTAACACCCCCCTCACCCCCTTTTCTCTCTTCTGCAAATCTTTGTCAAAAGCTCCATTTAGCACATTCCAGCTGAGCCCACCAAGAAACAATGGAAATCACCAAATCGTGCGGTGGCAGCCTCCGCGCGGATTATGAAAAGCGATTTGGGAAACACCCTTTCCAACCTCTGTCGAGAACAGCAAGGGGTAAAACCTATTGCCTCTGAGAAAATAGAAGTGGTTATTATTTTTTATCTCTCACGTTAAATAAATGGTACGGAGCAACCCGCACAGACTTTCTCGCTACTTTACCTAAACATGGAGACATTTATTTAAAAGTCGTAAAACTGTCTCAGAAATAACAACTAACTACCCGGTTCGGTGGTTGCATGGTCTAAGACTTCTAAGCTGGTGTTCTTCATCCTTATTTTTTTTTCGCGTACCCTCAGATATAATTTTTCAAACTTTGTACCCTCCAAAGTTCTTGGAACATAATGCGAGCTATGAATATTTTATAATATACATCTAAAAATAAATATAATAAATTACATCCAAAATGTATTTTTATTTAATTTTATTAAATGTATTTTACGTGAAATTTCTGGACCGACCGGTTATATCACCACACGACTTATAAACTACCGTAACTTAAATATAGAACAGCACAACATCCATCCCCCGGCCGGTAATTCATCACTTTGAAAGTGGAAACCCATATTTCACCAATGATATATTTTTCAACCAAGCCGGAAACCGAACCCGGAATCCTTAGCTCAGAAGGCAGACAGGCTACCGACAAAGCTAATGTGTCTGGCAATAATCTATTAAATAATAGGTTTAAAATGAGAAATACATAACTGGACCTATATATGTGTATTTAGGTATATTAAATTTTACGTACACCCGAAAAGTCTCCCTGTCTCCCCGCGGGTACACGCACCCCTGTTTGAATACCACTGGTCTAAGCTAGGCGTCACTCCAGTGTTAGACCAAATTGCCGGGGGCGGGGAGATCGGGGTTCGAATACATGTCGCGTATAATTAAGGGTGTTTTTTTCTAAATGGTTTTCCCAAGCCTCTCTAAGCAGATGTGGGTACGTTTTCTCTAAAATACAACCTACCTCTTATATAACACATTAGTGTAATTCATTATATGTGTAAAACCCGAACGATTAGTAAGACGAGGTTGAAAAGTAAAAGAATTAAAAAAAAATCTAACACTAGGCACACGTAAAAAGAAGAAAGAACGTTAGTTTATTTTGGTACATTTCCTCGAGATTATATCTTCTTTATCCCTACCCGATTAGTATTAATATGGACATAGCCCAAACAAGACGCAGCGAAATAAAGATTAAAAAAAATTATTTGATAGTGGATTCGGTGGTCGAATGGTCTAATGACGGGTATATCGGGCTTCGAATCTTGGTCGGGGAGGATTTTTTTTTTTACTTAAATGGTTTTTAACTCTCTCCCACAACACACATGCGGGGACATTTTCTCTCTAAATTCGACCTTTCTTATCCCTAGCACACTAGCGTGATTAGAATTATGCGTATAACTCTAATGAGGTAGTAAGAAACAGTGATTTAAAAAAAAAGCCAACAGCAGTGACCACGCCCTCTAGACTATGCTTTCAGTGTCAGCTGCCGGAGCTATTAACCCTCCCCGTGGTTGAGTAGTCAAACAATTCCTGACGAGTCAGCTGTTTGGCTTACTATTTTAAGTCTACCTGTTATGGCGCCACACAGCGCTCCGGCTTCGCATCAAATATTTTTTTTATGAGTAATTCCAACAGTTACATTGCAATTTTTTATTTTACGATCTCGCGGAGTTTGGTGCGAGCAACTGGTGACATTGATGGTAGGTGGTGAAAGGGGATAGAGGGAGGGAGGGAGGTGAAGGATGTGATTTAAGATGAGGAGGAAAAGAGGGAGTGCACGTGAAAAGGAAACACTATATTTCTTATTAACGTGTTTGTTTTATATGTATTATAAAGTAGCCGACCAAATAAGTTTTTTTTATCACCGTTTTAATAAACACAGCAATTTTTAAACTATTCTTTCAAGTCGTATTATACAGAGGAGATAATAAAAAAAATATATATAAATATGCTCTTCCTATAAAAGCCTTTTTTTTTACACCCTATTCTCCGCTCTCCATTTTCATTCATATCCCGAAGGTTAGCAAGACATAATATTTATTATCTGTTGAGCAATATTTTTTAAATGTGTGAATTGACATTGATTGTCATTTAGAACAAACTAAATGTGTACAAAGTCATTCCCCTTTTCCCATTTATTAAACATAATTTGAACATTGGACCATTTTACTTTTATAAAAATTACAAAATAGAAAGGTGCGTTTTATAATGCCAGTACATCAACGTCAAATTAAAGTTCACGTAGCGTTACGTTCACATAACTTAAAGAAACATAGTGAGTGATCGATCAGTGGTCAGGAAACTTAACATATAAACTCAAGAAACACTCATAAAAATAATTCGAATTGTTTATAAATACATTATTTGTTAAAAATGTATCTCAAGCAGTCATTCGCTTCAGTGGCCGAACGGTTTAAGACTTCTCTCTCGTGGTTGGCTAGCCTGCTTATGACGGGGAGATGGTGGTTCGAATCCCGGTTGGGTCAACTGAGGATGATTTTTCCTAAATTATTTACCACTCTCCCTCCACGCGAACGCTGTTTATTACTTCTTAAATGCTTCCTTCCTCATCCCTACCCCATTAGCGTAATTATTGTATATGCGTTCAAGCAGACCAGGTAGTAAGACGCGATGATAAAAAAAATAAAATTAAAAGTACATATAGGCCTATAATTATTTAAAAATATTCTTTCAAGATCTTATAAAATACCAGTTAATTTTTACTTGGGTTAGTTACTGAACAATCCGCGCCTGTGAGCACGTGATGTGGTCGGAGCTCGAATCTTGGCCGGGCGTACGTAGGATGGTTTTTACTAGAAGGTTTATCAATCTCTCTCTACGAGAATTCTGGTATAGTTCCTCTTCATACTACCTTATCTATTCCTACACCATTAGCTTACATATGCGTATAGCCCTTAAGGAAACTAAAACGCCGTAAAAACAGTGTGAATGAACAACCCCATGGGGAATTTGTGTTTCTGAAGCCATAATTTACAATATACACTATTATTATTATTATTACTATATTACACTAATAATAATAATAATTATTATTATTAATGACCGTAAGACTTATTAGTAAGTGAAAAATTACCTATGCTTAAACCACATTCTTTAATTTTTTTTAGTAGCATGTCCCACTACTCGTTTGGGCTATACACCCATGGATTAATAAATTTAATATGTTAGGGATAGTGAAGGTTGAATTTAGAGGAAGTCTACCCGCATGTGTGGGAAATCATTTAGGAAAAGTCCTCCTTAGTACACCCTACTGTAATCGAGACCCAAACTCCGCGTAATTGGGAGTTTAGTTTATTGCCAGAATGACGCCTTAGACTATGTGTCCACTGAAGTGGGTAAACCATATTCCTTTCATAACCAAGTCAGTTATGTTAATTTCTATGTTTCTTATTGATTCATCCATAAGCATCACTACCTCTCAATTATTAAGGGATGCGGAAAAAGCCGGGGTGGGGCAGTTGGGGGTTGGAAATGAAGGGGCAGAACGACCCTATTTTCACTTTAAATTAGAAAAAATATTTTTTGTATCAGATGAACACTTGACATTATGGTGATAGTAAAATTAAATCTATAAGTAATAAAAAAAGAAGTTACATGCCTTAATAATGTATGCAATGCTCCAAACGTAGATTTTTAATTTCTGAGTAAAACTTTTTTCCCCTCATTTGAGATTTTAAAAGTGTTCTATTTGATTAGGCCAAGAATGTTTCCAAAATATGTTGAAACGTTCTCACCAATAAAACATGTATATTGCTTGTTTAAATGAATAGTACTCAACCCGAAGGTTGGTTGCCAATGGTTGGATTCTCAACAGTTCCACCGTCAGCTGTAAACACTTGACAGCACTGAAGAGGAGTACTAGGGAAATTAGGAGTGATGTAGTTTCTCGTTGCTTTCCTCACTGAGCCAGAAGGCACTATTTCATATCAGTCTGCCAAGTCACCAACTGACCCTACAAGGGAAATTAGGAGTGAGGTAGTTTCTCGTTGCTTTCCTCACTGAGCCAGAAGG
>CABEEJ010000513.1:0-11129 GCA_901482245.1 Timema douglasi
GCTCTAAACAAATTATAAACCCAGTATTTTCTTCGTTTTCTCCTCTTTTTATCAAGTGAAATAAGATAAAGCCAACATGCAACAATTACATTTTCCTCTGATCTATTTCTACAATTGCCGATGAGTAAAACAGTAGCGCTAACAGCACAGTCCCAGCACAGCCCTATAAGTGTGAATGGTAACGACACGACACAGTACCAGCACAGTCCTATCAGTGTGAATGGTAACGACACGACACAGTACCAGCACAGTCCTATCAGTGTGAATGGTAGCGACACGACACAGTACCAGCACAGTCCGATCAGTGTGAATGGTAGCGACACGACACAGTACCAGCACAGTCCTATCAGTGTGAATGGTAGCGACACGACACAGTACCAGCACAGTCCTATCAGTGTGAATGGTAGCAACACGACACAGTCCCAGCACGGCCTGAGCACAGTCCTACCAGTGCGAATCAAACTTAATGGTAAATATCCGTGACACGGCAACAACCACCCGCGATACACCAACTTGTATCTTGGCTTTTGTCTCGAGTGGAGCTAGTCAAAGTGGCGTTGCAAAACTACCCAGTGTGCCGAATATGAAACGAAAAATAAGAAATACTAGAGTGAAAGCAAATGCTGGACCAGTTGTTCCTAGTTTACGTCGCACATTGTGTTTCCTGATTAATACAAGCTAACTGTAAATGGAGAAGAGTTTTTAGTGTATGACTCAGAACTTCAAGATGACCGCATACTTATATTTTCTACTTGAAGAAATTTACAGCTTCTTGGACGTTCCAAGCATTGGTATGCTGACGGAACCTTCGAGACTGTTCCACCCTTAATTGAGCAGTTGTATACTATTCACGGATTTGAAGCAAATAACTCCATCCCACTTGTATATATGCACTTCTAGCGGACAAGAAACACGGAACTTAATCTCGTCATTTAAAAATGTGAAGGAGCTAGAGTCAGCTTCTAGCCCCTAAAACTTTATGACTGACTTTGAAATGTCAATGATAAAAGAAGTGAAGGATGAGTATTCTCTTAAAGATCATCGGGGATGTTTCTTCCATTTTTGCCAGTGTATTTTTCGTAAAATTCAAACAAATGGTTTGAAACACCGCTATGAGAATGATGTCGATTTTTCACGAAAGCTTTGTATGTTACCCGCTCTTGCGTTTGTTCCTACTTAAGAAGTCGTGGGCACTTTTGATTCCTTGTGCAATTGCTTTTATCTGCAGTTCGCAAAATTGATTGTTCTAAAAATTCATTTTCGATTATTTGACTGTCAGGCAATTGATTTTCGAAAAATGTGGTTTCGGCAAACATATCGTTCGGAAAATTGATTTTAGACAAAATTACTTTCTATGGTTTTGTATTTATTGAATTGATTTCGATAAATTGAATAACTTGTTTTCGAAAAATTAACCTAGACGCGGACGCGGTTTCATAAGCTGGGTAGGTAGAATAGATACCCTTTTGGAGGAATAACTACTTAAAACGCAATATTCTTTAATTATGAGCAAATATTAGTTTACAAACTAATAATTTATAGATACATTATACATGTATATTTATTCACAATTTAAAAATTACTATTTACACAGTTTGCACAGACAACCTTGAATTTAGAAACTAGTTCATGTGGCGCAGGACTAGCATACCCAGAGAATACGCCACTGAACGATGTATTCTTTGTTTAAGCTCATTCTTAAAATTATGTTCTAAATTTTTTTGCTAAATAGTTAATAGCTTAAGTGGCTTACAGCGTCTTAGTAAAACATTTATTTGGTCCATGGCTAAATAAAGGATGGTGACTTCTGCTTTAAAAATTATATCGAAGAAACCATTTAAAATGAATAAATATGGTTCAAACAGCAGCATAAAGCTACCATGGATCAACGATGGTGTGTGTTTCTGTTATTAAATGGCCAACGATTTTACAAATCTATCGACTAACACTTAAAATATGAGCGTTAGATGACCCTAACACATATTTAGCCCTAGATAGCTAAGTGGTAAGATATTGACGTGCTAAGTTGAAGGTTCCAGATTTGGTTCCAGATTTCAAAAGAATTTTTATCATTTAAGTTCAATAACACAATATAGGTTTGAAGTCATTTCACCAACTTATTAGTGGTTTGGGCTTTCCGAATTTCTCTGTAAAAGCATTTCATTGCCTTGAAATGCTTATGCCTATTGCTCTTTACATCTCTTCTGCCATCTTTAAACTTTTGTGGGGTAATTTTTTTTAAATAATAAAAATGGTTTTACCACTATTATTACACTTCACACATCCCTAAAGACATTAAAGGCAATTACACTCAGCCACACTGAAAAAAATACTTTCAACAATGTCACACTTGTTACACTGACTTGAAAAGGGTGGAGAGACAGGTAACAATCCCTAAAGAGAGATGATGATGGGTCAGGGTGATAAGCTGCACAAACATGCCAAAACCACTAGCGACAAATGTATGGTTTCAAGGACAGACAGCTAGTAACTTGGAGTTGAGAAGGGAAGAGTTGTCTGCTCTACTCTGACCAGGCCGTTCTGTTTCGGCTATTGCGGGGTTCTATCAGTCATATTTTCAAAATCCGGGGGCAAAATATGAAGCACCTCAGCTCGTATCAGTTTTCACGATTTTCAGATTGAATATTAATGTGAATGAAGTACCATAATAAAGTTAAAAGAAGATGGCATTAATTTATTTACTCCCTCCATTTATTACACACATTTAAGTATACAAAAATAATTAATTGAATATTGCATTTATTTGGCAATTTTTTACGCATTTAATTGAAGGTTTATTGAAATACTATTTATTTCAATTAATAAACCTCAAGTACTTAAAACATTCCAAATATGAAATCTTTGCATCATTTGGTTTTGCTAAAAATTGTTGCCATAAATGCCAAAATTTCACACTTTGAGTAAACACTGTGCTTAAATTATACATTTAATCTTTATTTAATATACTAATCCAAATACGGTTTAAGAAGAGCTACTTATATATATATAGGCCTATATATATATACTTATATATATATATAATTATTATATTATTAATTATATATATATAATTATTATATTATTAATTATATATATATAATTATTATATTATTAATTATATATATATAATTATTATTATATTAATTATATATATATAATTATTATTATATTATTAATTTTTCACCCACCTCGGTGGCGTAGTTGGCTAACGCGCTTGTCGTGTTGAGCTCGACTGCTGAGGACGGGGAGATCGAGGTTCGACTCTCTGTCGGGTGAACTAGGGGTGGTTTTTCCTAAATGGTTTTCCACTCTCCCTCTACGCAAATGCGGGTTCACTTCCTCTAATTCAACCTTCCCAATTCCTAATCCATTAGCGTAATTAGTACTTAAAGCGTATAACCCGAACGGGTAGTAAGACTTGGTGCTANGCTAAATATATATATATATATATATATATATATATTATTTTTGGGCCATACTCCCTTAATCTACAAAATAACATTTAAAGCATAAGAATATACATTATAATACGGCTATTAAAACATATAGTCTAAGAAAAAGTAAAAATAATTTGACTTAATTTCCACCCAAATGTATAGTTCCTATATTGTAAGCTTTATGTTCATGGCTTCATACTGCTATATACTTCACTGGTAATCACACCTTATTATAACAGATAGTCCTATATTTACTAAATACACTACAACAATAATGTCTCTGTTAATCTTCCTCACATCCTTTCATATATGTTCCTATATGCTTATATTTTACCCGTAGCCTTTATTTCCCCCTCCAGATTCCTTACACTTTTTATTCACTACCACATAATTCTAAAACACTTATTAATTTAGTCCCATTTGTGTTTGTTTAGTGAAAGCTTAATATAAAACATAGGTGTAGGTAGCCTACTTTAGTTTTTTATTATTATTCTTATTGTCTACATTTATTATTTATTACATTATCTTTTGAATATATTTAATTTTCACATTTGCACTGCACCATTTCTAATAAGAAACCCATTTATGACTTTACTAAAACGTTTTTACATTATTTTATCTTTAACCAATATTCTAATATACCTTACACTTGAAGTTTGTTTTGAATCCAAGTATTTTTAAAAACAAACATAAAACTTGACATTAACTTGTCAAAACTTTTTCACCATAATATTTACTCATAATAGAGTTCACTTAGATTCTTCGCTAAATATGTAACTTATGTGATTGTTTGAAACATTTCCAGTGTTCTTTGAATGACAACTGCTTGTGCCAGCGTATCGAAGAGGATGAACATTTGCCTTATGAGAGAGTTGAAGCACATAGAATAGCAAAAGGTCAGGCTTTTGATGAACATTCCACAAAAGAGAACCTGGAAATTGAAGCCTTTAGCTCGGCAGACCATGATGACTTGAGGAATATAGACCCAGAAGATATGGATTATGTATCACCTGACCTGGAGAAATTGGTTGACATATGTCTTACCCCTGATAGGAGGTCTATCAGCAGTCAAAGTGAAGTGTCTGTGGCATGTCTCCAGGATCGAATTCTTCAAATGGAGGAGACACATTACAGGTGAACAAATTTTCAACCATATTGTTTGTGTTTAGGCTTTATTCAAATTAGCCATATTTTGTATGAGTATTTTTTCTTAAGGACTATCAAGGGCTATCACTAGGTTACATTTTTTTTCTAACAGCGTGTCTTACTACCCATTCATGCTATATTCTAATGCGTTATTTAAAGAGAATAGTGGTGAGGAGTGACGTTATAGAAAATTCACCAGCATTTAACTGGAGAGGAAAATTCCAGAATAAAAATCATCATATGGAAAACTACCTCCAGTTCATTTAGCTGAAATTCAGACCAAGTAAAATACTGTTAATCAGGGGGTGAGAACTAGGGCTGGGGGATTTAAGGATTTTGACATCCCTATATACAGTATTTTTTGCGTTAAATTGTAATTCATGATATATTGCACTTTAAATTTTCTTTTGTTTTCAGGGGTTATGCTTAGGGTTGGGAGTGGTGGTTGAGATAAAATAAAGTGTGGTGGGGGATTATTCGATTAACACTCATGACATCAGATCATTTAAGAAACCAGTGTCTAAAATTTGCTATCAGGAATAAACATATTCTCCAATTAGCAATAACAAAAAAACAAATATAAACATTAAGTAAGAACGATTATTAAAAAAAAACTTGATGATTGTCAGTCACCCGCATTTTGTTGAGCTGCCGAACTATTTGTTGCATATTTAAAGTTTATTCATACATAGAATTTAGGACACGAAATATCAATTGCAGCAGTCCAATTTATAGTTGACAGTACTTTAGATTTATTGATTATTGACTTAGTGTTTTTACTTGCAGTAATCTAAAACAAGAAACTTGAGAAGGCCCATGAACACCAAATCACAGCTATTGTAGATCAGGATCATATATATATATATATTATAGTAGACAATACATCATAATATATTATATATCATGATAGATGATATATTATATTTGATACATCATGGTGGGCATTATATCGCCGGATCCAAAATCGTAATATCGGTATATAAATCGCAATATCTCTGAGCCCTAGTGAAAACTACAACACAAGCCGCATCACTATATTAACAGTATCAGTTTTTCAGACCTTTAGGACCTATACATTTGATTTTAATTCTACTAGTTAATGTTGGTGTTGATGTATTAATTTTTACCATAGCGGCCATGTTTATCAAGAAGAAAGCATCTTTTATTTTTTCTCATTTTGAAATCATAGATTTTTTTGAAACACATTTTAAAACACTACAATGTTTTCAGTTTTACACTTAGTCTAGAAAGCTAATTTTGGGATCTGCTATAAAAATGTACTATATCCTTAGCCAATAAAAGTTTTGTAATATGTAAGATTGCTACTTTTACAGGTAAACAAAGCGTTCATATATTTTTGGCTATTACATTAAGGAAATTTGAATTCTATTACTAAATTATGTTGGATATTTTTAAGGCAATTTTTAAATAACAATCATGAACAAATTAAATATCACAGATTGGCTTGGCTATCCAATTTTGAAAACCTTTATCAATTTGGAAGCGTGAAGTTATCCCCATTTTAGCACCAGGAGATTATACCCCAACTTTCTAACAAATTAACATATTTGACAGAAAAAGTTAATAGATCTACTTTCATTTATTTATATGTCAATTCATGTCATCTAAAGCTATCGCTTTTGATAGATATTTTCAATACCCTGTAATGATGTTGGTTTGGATTACTATAGATTATGTAAAAGGTCATGGATGAAGGTAATTTTTATTTAAAGTAATGTATGTAGAGTATAATTTTAAGATTCATCCATGAAGAAACATGCGCTTCTCAGAAACAATGTGGAAAGGATCTCACCACTAAAATATATTTTTCATACCATCTTTCCTGTTAAAAGAATAACTGCGTCAATTCCTGTTAAGAGGAACAACTTCGCAGTAGGGCCTATTTGGCAGAAGACGACATATTCCCTATACCAATAAGAAGCTAGCCTTCACAAAACCTAGTGCCAGGACTCTTTCTATTAGTTGGTTTTCACACTGTTGATAAGGGGAGAAAAAGGCAAGGGGCATGTCATATATAAACCATTGTGCGTATGTTTAGGCATCTCCGGGATACAAACATCTACACCGAGATCCCGCTCACGCACAAGTCAGTCTAACACAGTATAAAATAACTTACATTAATATCACAAGTGTGCAGTAATATAAAACATATAACTGGAATATGTATACATAATTAACATGTGTTATTTAAATAAACTGTGTGTGAATAAACAGCAATGAACAGTTCTCTTTCATCAATTTTATTAATATACCGATTTAATTAGTGCTCGAACACGGAGCTATAGACAGCTGGTTAAACGGTATCTTTTCCGTACAGTGATGATAGGCGCTCGATCACGGAGCTTTAGACAACTTATAAATCATCACAGCATTATTATATCAGGGAATTAATCTGTGGTGTTTCTATCGACGCCTGAAGCGGGGTGATTGATTACATAGTGTAACAATTGACTCCCGAGGCGCGGCGCCATCATTCAATAGTCATACAACCCATAAATAACACTAACAATATAGTAAAATGCTATCAATGTTGAATGCAAAAAATATGGAGGCATGGAATAGGCATTTAATTGGTGTAGTATTAAGAATTGTTCACCTACGACCAACTATATTGGCCATTTACAATGCCTTTCCATAATGTTAGTTCATTTGTATTTATTTATTGTACTTATTTAACAATTTTATAATCTCTCTAAACATAGTCCTAAAATGGGTCTATGTGACGAATTAAATTTAAATTATGTTTTACTGAAAGTTTTTTCTTTATAATTTATACATGAGTTTCAATGGTGTATGAACCTTTTATGTTTAGGTGGAAGGAGGAATATATTTACTCTACTTTATAAGCAAGAGGGGTAATGGGGGTGTTGGGGGGGGGTCTCTCTTGGAAATTTTTTAAAATATTCAACACCTCAAGAAGCTATTTGGAGTATTCTTTAATGTTAACAAGGGATAGTTGCAACCTTCTTCTATACACATCCAAATAATAATTTCTTACATTTGTGTATGTGTGCTCAACTTAGTTTGCTTTACACGATTGAGAATAATTTGTTGACAATAAAGGATCTATATGCAAGTTTTTAATAGATGTCGAGTACATGGAAACATATTTTATATGTTTAACTGTCATTCAAAGATATCTAGTTTAGGTACTTATAATAATTTACCCATACAACAGAAACTGCTAAAATACATCAAAGAATTTATCTAACATTTAATCAAAAAAACTAATTTCAAAATTATAAATTTCTAATTATTAATGGGAATCAAAAGAAAGTTCTTTAATACCATTTCTTTACAGTTTTTTTTATTAGCAGGATGTATTAATAGCTGTTTGGGCTACACGAATATGTACTAATTACACTACTGTGTTAGGGATTAGGAAGGTAGAATTTAGAAGACATGTACTTGCATTTGCCTAGAGGTAAATTGGAAAACCATTTAGGAAAAATTATCCTCACTACACCCAAGCGAGATTCAAACCACGATTTAAACAAGCATTTGAGCACACTTCCTTTGAACACATCATTTATACATGGCCTCCATTCCTCTTACCTTTTGTATGAACTTGAATGTTATGTTCTCATAAAAAGACCCTCTCAAGTAGGCTTACTTTTACATTAAAAAACACACATGTAAGAGTTAATCCTCATATAAAAGTTAAACTGGTGTATTTTTGAAAAGTTGCATTAATTATATAATTAATTTAATTTCATTAAAACTAATTATAAACAAGTTTAAACAATGGACAACCAAAACCATTCATTTGGTCAGGTGCCAGCCAGTGGTTAATTGTATCACGGGAATCTAGCTCACCGTACAGCGAAGCCATTGCTAACATATGGCACACCCCTTTACCATTGAAAGTTATTGATGGTTTTGGTGTGGAAAGCTTTGAGATTACACAACAAATTCATGGCATAGAGGCATAGAGTGGAGTGTGCCAATGAAACTGTGGTGTATTAGACTTGAGTCCCTTATGCAAAGTGAATGAATTCACAAGGTTTACGATAGCAACTTTTAAATTATTTTGTATTTTCTGAGCTTTCCAGTTAGTCTAGTGCGCCTAAAATGTATGCCACTACTGGTAAAATCACTTAAACCATCATCATTACATCATTTAAACCAAAAACATCTTTAAGGGGATTACTCATGGTCAAAGAAAGGCCACAATTATTGCATATTGCATGAAGTGAGTAGTATTAACTTGCCTCTCTATGCATCACTTGTGTTAAATTAGTTAAAATGCACTTATTTACAGAATGAATTAAATTAAATATTTAATAAATCAAATGCCATACTTTTTCAAATGATTTATATTTGCTAAACTTTACATATAAATATAGAGGTTACCATACACACAAATAGTTTGAGAAGCTTATGGTTTCTTGTATATAGCAAGATAATAGATTTGTCATTTTTTAATGAAAATTTCAGTAAATAGATTGTAAATTTATGTGTACAGCCAACTTAATTAATCACATTTGAGGCTTATACTTTCTTTTATTGTATGTTTGCACAGCACAAATGAAGAATTGCAAGCAACTCTGCAAGAACTGGCTGATCTCCAGACTCAATTGACTGAACTCCAGACAGAAAATGAAAGGCTAGCTGAGGAAAAACAGGTGGGGACAACAGTGTTGGTATCTCAAGTTCAACTGCGGCCGTAGTTGGCCTAATGCTTTCTCTGCTATTTCATGTACTCCCACTCTTCCCTGGATAACTTATTTCCGGTTTCTCCTTGTGACAGCTAACATGCTCCTCACAAGCCTTATTCCCATGGTCTCCATTTCCTAGTCTCCCTTACATTTAATGTCCACATTTCTGCTGCATATGTGATAATGGGTAGAAAGTATGCCTTATAAAGAACCTCTTTCAACTTCAAGGTTTTTTTTTATTCTCCATAGCAAGTAACTTACACACCTAAAGAACAACTTCCCTCTCATTGTTAGATCCTATCTACTCCCACGCTTCACCTCAATCACACATCCAAGATATTTTACATTCTG
This sequence comes from Timema douglasi, assembly GCA_901482245.1. Lineage (NCBI taxonomy): Eukaryota > Metazoa > Arthropoda > Insecta > Phasmatodea > Timematidae > Timema > Timema douglasi. Next base: position 9,614 of record CABEEJ010000513.1, read on the forward strand.
TAATTTTCTCAGCTCTACTCTATCCAAGTTTAAAGCTTTACTAGTCCTTATCCTCTTCCTTGTCATTACCATAACTTCACACTTTTCCATGCTAAAAATGTATTTGTAAAACCCTAATAAACTTTATTAAAATCATTAAAGTTGTTTTTATAACTTTGAAAATATTGTACAAGCTCCTCAAGAATGTTAGTTTTGTAACAAGAATTTGTAAATCAGGAGATTACAAATAGTTTTCCTAACAAAAAATGAAATTTACCAATTCAAAACTCTTTTAGAAAAACTTTAAGCTACATTCAAGGTAAAGTATACTAACAAATTTCACTTTTCAAATAGTTAAGACAAGCCCAAAAATGAATAGGCAGTAGAATCCATGATTGGATTAAAACTTTTATAAAGTGCCTACATCATTTTTTCTAAACACTATGAACCATGTCCTACTATGTGTTTCTAAACTACACAGACCTAATCCAAAAAGTATTTAAAATATAATATAGAAACTTTCTTATATTGATAAAAATATGTCAACAAGTCATGAAATTAAATTTTAGCCATGGCTTTCAGAAACATTTCATGAATAAAGTTTTTAGCCATGAATAGTCTATGGCAATAGTGACATACTAGTAAGGATAGTATTTTTTTTAATGCTTTCCCATATAAGTTTTTATACTCTTGAAACTTAATAAAATTGTCTCATATTGAGAGAAAAAAGAATAGCATTCTTAATAATGATCTCATTTGACAGTAGGGGTGTGCGATTAGGCATTTTTCACTTCAATTCGAGTTCAATTCGAGTTCAAATCGAGCTTAAATTAAAACAGAGGTTTTTTTTAGTCTGTGTAATATAGATGAATATTTATTCTAGAAATAATTCAAGTTAGCTTTCTGTAATAGATCCATTTTATAAAACATAAGCAAGCTACAAACATAGATTTCTTAAAATGAAATTTTTTTGAGGAAAAAAAAAATTAATCACACAAACTAGGAGTTTTAAATATATTTTATGTAACTGTACAGTTTATTAAAACTCAGGCAAAATGAAATTTTGAATCAAATTAATTAAACTCGGAATTTTTGAGAAAAGATTGGAAATTCTGAGTACTCAGGTTTTTGAATTAGTGAAACTCCTCGAACTGAGATTGAGTGGCTACTAAAACTCGACTCGAATTCAAATTTTTGAGTACTCACACACTCTTAGTTGAGAGGACATGTAGTTAAGATTGTTGGTCTTTTAAATTAGCCATAAATATCAGCGTTAAGGTAATGAAAAGGTAATGAATATTGATGTATTTGAATCTGTTAACACACTGCATAATGCACCTAAAATGAGTTAAATAACTTATGCGACTCATTAGTTCTCTAATTTATACTCCTGCCTTGAATCGCCCTGGAGTTATATACACTTGCAGGTTTTAACCTCACCTAAATAATAATTACACTTTCACTGAGTGATGTAAAGCTTCAACTGTATGTGAAGCAGTGGCATACCAAAGGGGGGGGGGGGTTGGGGGGGCTCAAG
>CABEEJ010000513.1:30344-74712 GCA_901482245.1 Timema douglasi
TTTTCATAATATATTTTTAATTGTTCTGAGGATCTCTGAACAGATGTGGTGTTTTTATTAAAATCGTCGGCTAAACTTTTCCAGGCCGCCTCTTTCTGTTTACTTGTCACAGCATCAGTTTTTTTATTTTCTATTATCGACACGTATTCTTCCAACAAATACAATAACAGGACACGCTCATTTGAAGTAAAGTTGGAACTTCTGGATTTCTTTTCACTCATTATGTTATATTTAAATGATATAAATACTTTAAAAGCTCATTTTATAACCTAACTATAATAAGACAATTAATACAAATGTCGAGTAATAATTTCAAACAAATTTACATGTATTAATTAAACAAAAACAAATAAAGAAAAAAAGAGTTTCACAAAGCCAATATTGTGTATACATTTAGGTTATGTTACAACAGTCAACTGTTCAAAAATAGAACTTTTTACAGCGTTGCCATGCTAGTTTTATTTGATTCCCCGGTCAAATCTGTGGTCAGGTGATCGGAGTTTTTGATCTCTAGTTAACTTTGTTGCAACCCAGATTTTTATTGATCTATGATCAAGCTGATTGACAATCCGGTGATTGAAGAATCAATATGATGTTTGTGCAACCGGCCCTAAGAGTGTTAAGTATTTACACCTTTTATATACTACAAAAGCAGACTTTCAACCAATCAGATCACAAGTACTTACCAATTTAACAACTTGATTTTTTAAAGGTGGTTGATCTTTTTGCCATTATAGAACAGTTTCATTTCAACCAGATTTTTAAATAATTTCAATAAAGCCATTATATTTCTTGCTTTACTTAAAAATAATATTATTATATATTAAAACTTCACTCTTTTATAAAATTTATATAAAAATATATATTATAAGAAATAATTATATGGAAAAAGCCCCCATGACTACCTTGTACACTATATAATTCTACAGTGTATAATGATGCCATATAAAAAGTTTTCAAGATCTATTATTGGTTCTACAACTAAAATAGCCATACTCAGTAATAATGATTAGGAAATTCTCTACCAAAAAGGCTCTATTGACTTTTTCAATCTTTCTATAATCAATAATTTTGAACCATATACAGTGAAAACCCATGACTCAGGGCGCATAATACTATTTTCCATACCTCTACTACATTAATGGAGGTTTCTAGCAAGAACTAAATTTGAACAGAACCATTACATGGAATGAAAGTATTTTACTTAAATCAGTGTATGTTTGTACGTTTCAACTACAAAAATCACATTGCATATAGAATGGAGTTTATAGAAATTATCTTCAAGCAGTCAGAAAAAAGCAGATAATATATTTTATTCTTACATATGATCACCAAAAGTGACACATGTGCTCCTTTTAATAAGGTTAAATCAAAAGCAATGAGAGTATTATTAGAAAATGCTGATTAACAAGTTGCAGTGGAATTTTTTCAGGAGAAAGATATCACGAATCTTCTTAAACTTTATCATATAAAGAGAAATTATTGTAATATTGAAAAATGTTGAACTCGAGATTATGATGAATCTTTCCGTTTTATGTGTCCCCAAACTCAAAAATGTGAATTTGGCCGTTTTGTCTGTTCCATTGTCTGTCTGTCTATCTCTTTGAATGTCTATCTGTCTATCTGTCCCGACCAAAAATCTGAAATGGTTTGATGGATTTTGTACAAACTTAATATCTTGATTATTTTTTTACCATAACCTTCAAATTAAGCTTATTATTATGAGTTTTTTTTAATTAGCCCACAACCCAAATGGATAGTAAGACATGTTACTGAGTATTGATATTTTTGATTGAAATTTTGTATGAAAATGGCCCCAGCAATCTTGTTTAAAATGGATAACTAGGGAGTGTTTGACCTCCCAAATAATACTGTATAGTTTGTTTTTGAGAAAAAAAAATTGTTAAAGAGTAGTTAACTGAAGAATGTTTTTCTAAAATACCAAAAATTTTGAAAATGACTTTATCACTTTTATTTAAAATGGAGAGGTTTAACATAATAAATTAAACTATATAGATACTTGTTTTTTTGGGGAAAATACATTTAAGGATCTTTTACTGGTGCGGTTTTATAGTGTCTGGAGTGCACGACACAGATCATTTACTGATGTGTGTGTGTGTGCGTTTTAAATTTCAACATTTAAAAAAATGTCTCTAATGATATGGTTCAAATTGTACACACGTTAAGTTTTTTACATTATAAATAATTATATAAATTTTGTTTTTCTTAAAAAGAAATCAAAAGTGTTAATTAATGATGGATTTTTGTAAAATTTGAATTTTTATGAAAATATTTACTTGTTCAAAATTAGTATTAAAGAGACTATTTTGCATGGTCATTAATTATGTATTTCTATTTTATAAAAGAAATTAGGTAAATTTTTGTTTACTTACAATCAATTATAGAAAACTTGAAGTTTTTCTGAAATTTGCCTTTAAAATTGATTTAAAATTTTGTATCTGGTTATAATTTTTCATAATAAGTATGAATACTTTTTTATTTTTACAAATTAAAAATAATTTTATTGTAGTTTACAAATAATTTATTTTGAAAATTTAAAATTCGTTAAATATTTAACAATTTGGCTTAAAATTTATAAATAAATAGTGTTTATGAGAAAGTTTGTGTGATTGTGCTTTATTATTTATTTTTGGTAATAGTGTTAACAATTTTGCTCAAAATTGTTATCTTGGTACTATTTTACATGATTAAGTTCATAATAATATATTTTAATTTTCTTAAAATAAATTAATTTAAGGGTAGTTTAATAATGACAGATTTAAGAAAATTTGAAATATTTCACAAATAACCCTTACAGCATTGTTGGAAGTTAAAGCCATAAAAAGTTCAATCCTATAATGATTAACAAAAAATTGCAATCCTAGTCTGCTTTCCCGCCGACTGCCGTTTCTTCACTGCCATGTCTCGCCATCTATGCAGCATCATTATGTTGAGCCCCATAGCTTCTTATTGCTCAATGAATTTCATGGTGGTTTCTAAAGCCTTAACTCCATCATTATGCAAGATTCTGAGAGGCTAACAGTGGATACTTGATCATCAATTTCATTGCCATCACTATTGACAAGAGCAATAATTTATTCATCAGTTATTTCATACCAATCTTCTTCATTCATCCAACTTTCATCTTCTTGCGAAGATGCATCCTCACATCCAAGGATACGTTGGACTAAGGGTAGAAAACTTTCTTCAGTTTTATCTGTGCTTTTCGTTTACATAATTTCATCTTCACCTAACAGCTTCTTCCCTGATTTGTCAATTGTTGGAGCCCTAACTTCAGCCCAGGCCCTTGCAACCTAATAAGCAACATCCTTTACAGTGTGCATTTAAATTTTTCAATCATGGCTTGCCTTTCTTCAATTTCTTCTATAATTGTTGATAGTAGCTTCCTGCAATAGTTCCTTTTTAGCATTTCTAAAATGCCCTGATCCATCAGTTGACATATGGCGGTTACATTAGGTGGCAGAAACATAGCATTAATATCCCTATCTTGAAGCTCGTCTGCATCAGGGTGCAATAAAACAGCTTTTATGGGGAGGTTATTTTCTTTCAAAAATTTCTCCGTGAAATGAACGAATTCCTTAAAAAAACAATCTTTGAAAATTTCACTGCTCATCCACGCACAATTTTGGTTGTAGTATTTTACAGGAAGAGCGTTTTTTGAATATTTTTTTTCAAGGATCTTGGATTTTTTGGACTTACCAATCATTATAAGATCCATTTTGTGGTTTCCTGTAGCATTGCTGCATGCTAAAATTGTCAGTCTTTCTTTACTACGGGTTGACCTGGCGGTCTATGGGTAAGGTGTCAGACTTCTGTGCTGGAGGTCCAGGGTTCAATCCTCGGTCCTGGCACGGATTTATCTGATTGCCAAACCCACCCTTAACCTCTGACAACACGTGTATTAATCACAACTTGTGAATGTGGGGAGTTCCAGGCCTCCACCGAGGTTTGGATCCCACGTTAAACTGTAGGTCCTTCATTTCATCTCACAATCACCCTACCATTCATTACACATTAGTGTAAGTGGGTATAACCAGAACGGTTAGTAATATGCAGTGATGATGATGATGATAAAAATAATAATAATAATATTATAATGATAATATAATAATAATATAATAATATAATAATAATAAATGAATAACAACAAAAATATTTCTTTACTACACTTATAGCCAGGGGCTGCTGCTTCAGTTCTGGCTGCAAGACTCTTACTAGCTAGCATTTTGTAATTAAGGCCTGTCTTGTCACAATTAAATATTTGATCACTCGTTAGGCTTTCAGTGAAATTTTCTCTTGCATGCCTCCATTTCTTGAAAAGTTTATGACAGTTTCTCACCACAAACACTTCACTGATGGATTACATTACGTTTCTTCCATCTGTCAAGCCAACCAACGCTAGCTGTAAAATATGTGTGCCTTTCATTAAATTCATTTAGAAAATGCCACATCTTTTGATGCAAAATAGGCCCTGAAATAGGCACACCTTTGTCTCTGAACTGTGTAAACCAAATATACAAATCCTCGCTAACTTTTTCACAGTCACACTTTTATATTGGTTTTTTTTCTCTTTTAGTGCACTATCCGTAACTTGTGAGGAACCCGTTTTTCTATTTCCAATCGTTTTTTTTCCCCAGTTTCCTACTGTTACCCTTCCGACACCACAGTCGTGAGCTACCTTCTGCATTATCTCTCCTTTGTCCAGTCTCTTGATTGCCTCAAGTTTTTATTCCATTGATACTAAAACTTTCTTTCTTTTCGTCACCATACTCTCTTAGATTTCATTAAAAACTGTTTCACACCACAACTATGTTACTTACTATAACATACACACATGTAAACACTGCAAAGTAACACACAGTGAACTGCTCCCCATACAATAACAAACTTCACTTATCGACCGTTAGGAAAGGCGAGACATGACCTACACCCACACACTTCAATTGTACAATTGGGGCAACTAAGTGGCTACGGTACACTCAGGAGCAAACAAGCGACATTTTTTTGTATTTAGGGGCGTCGGATAAGTGAATGTCGGTTAAACTAGACTCTACTGTATTTTTAAAAACATAAATAATCTAAGGGTAGTTTATACAGAGTTAATTTTTGATTTTTTTTTAAATGTTGTCAACAATTTTGTTGAAATTCATATTTTAAGAGTGTTAGTTGTTACTAGCAAGAAAATATGCTGGTTTTTCTAAGAAAAACATTTTCAAGTTAAGTTAAAAAAACTCTTTAGAAACATCTTTTTCATAGTTATAATTCACTAAATAAGAAAGTTTACATAATTGTATTGTTCCATTTATTTATGATGGATTTATGCTTATCAATATTTTGCTTTGACCTGGCAGTCTAGGGGTAAGGTGTCAGACTTTTGGGCTTGGGGTCCGGGGTTCAATCCTCGGTCCTGGCACAGATTTATCTGATTACCAAACCCTTCCTTCACCTCTGACAAGACGTGTATTAATCACAACTTGTGAATGTGGGGAATGCCAGGCCTCCACCGTGGTTCGGAGTCCACGTTAAACTGTAGGTCCTCCATTTCATCTCACAATCACCCTACCATTACACATTAGTGTAAGTGCATATAACCCGAACAGGTAGTAAGACGCGGTGCTAATAATGATAATAATAATAATAATAATAATATCTTTAGATATTTATGAAAAAACATGTTTTTGACACCAACTTCGCACTGTACAAAGGCAGATTTACGACTCTACCGCCCATAGGCACTATATAATTTGCCACCCACTTTGCCTACATTAGTTTCTAGCCTTCTAAATACCCATTTCCCCAGTACCACTCCTCATATACTGACACATATATAACATATACACAAGTGCTATATCTGGAATGACAGATAAAAAAATACCACCATATTTAATTATTTACTATAGTGAGGTTTTAAAAGTAGTAAGAATCTAAGCAAAGAATTGAAAAATTTAAATAAACAGTCTTACACTATCACAACACACACATTCAAATATCATATAAATTAAAAATATAAAGTCTGCATTAGTATACTGTGGAACATGTTACTACAGATAAAATATTAGCATGCACATAATAAGAAAATAGTATAGAGATTCTTTTGCCTTGATTTCTGCTGAGCGAACTGGTCGATGATGGCAGACAAATTCCTTTTATCCAATAAGTGACCTTCAATTAAGATGATTGTCATTGAATTAAGGCAATACTCTGTCATGTTGCTAAGCAGACACAGAAAACCACAACAATCACACACACAATGAAGCAATAAAATTATTTTAGCTGGCAGAAATATATGTTTTTTTGTTGTTGTTCTAAGTTTGCCGCCCCTAAAATCTGCTGCCGTAGCCACGTGTCTACTTGGCTTATGCGTAAATCCGTCTCTGGCACTGTAGAAGACTAAGCATAAAAGGAAATATTGTGACCCCTTAGTATATTATTTCTAAAAGACAAATTAGGGTGTATATGAAAATTCAATTAACAAAGGATCTTTTCCACTAACAAAAATTTTAATCTAAGCAATTGTAACTATTAATCCTTACTGATGTGGCAATGTGTCCTTATCATTTTAAACAACATTAGTATGAGAGTAGAAACTTTCTAGATTATCATTACCATAGAGAGATAATTTCATTCCAAATTTCAAGCACATCAACAGGCAGTAGAACTTAACTTTATTCTTAATGAGGGAAGCATTTATTCATTTATTCATTTAACAAGCCAAATTAAGGTGTCCTTTTGGTTTCTTTCATAGTGAACAAATGTTTGTTATATATACAACATATATGTGTATGTGTATGTATGTTACCACCTTTGTGGTTTAGTTGTGATTTATATGACTCTCTGTGTGTGTGTATATATATATATATATACATATTTTATATTCATTCATATATGAATTGTTTATATGTATTGTGTGTATATAATTCTAAAGCCATACTTTTTTTTTATCCCTATGACATTCATGCATATGTTGTAACTTATTTTAGCTGACTCGCAATAATGCCAAATCTACTGTGGGTGACCTTTCTCATCAGTGTGAATTTTTCAAACAAGAAAATAATCGATTAGCTGCAGAGATACAACTTTTAGAAGATTCACTTAATAAACTTAAGGTCTGTATGATCTCAATTTTATTCACATTTATTTTATAGCTTGGAAAAAAAGCTTAAGGTGAGTCATTGAAGTATCACTAATTTAAAAAAAAGCCGGCAAAAATGCAAGGTGATGTATTTTTATGTACAAGAGTGTTTTTTTAATATATGTATAAATAATAGGTTGTACTGTATACATCTGTGCTAGAATTATTTTTGAATAGTAAATATTAATTAATTAGTTATATAGCAATACATGTTTAGTAGATATTATTAAAATTTATAACATAAACTTAATTTTTACTATTGTCAAATGGTGTCACACACAACTTTTTGATACACCAAATTGTTTCATCGACTCTTATGGATTTATATGTATTATATATAGTCCCACGCATTCATTTTATAGTCCAATATTAATATAAATAGCCTTCTAGGAAATAAAATCTTTTGTTGTTGTCAACCTTAGTTACATTTTACTATATTATTGGTGTTATTTAAAAGGTAGTCTATTTTAAAAGGCAGCTGTAATATATTGTGGTCTACTGAAATGACTTATATTACTCAGGATGTTTTTGTACTTTATCAGGAATTATTATAGTAAGAAGTCTGTATTTAGTTGTAGACAAATGCTCGACACCATGATGAGAATAAGTTGAAGGCAATGGCATGTAGTCAGGAAGGTAGCCAATGAGTGTGGATCGCTGATTGGCAATTCGGTGATTGAAGAATCAAAACGAAATTTGTGCCACCGGCTCTTAGTCTTTTCAGTGTTCACTTCTTTATTGTTCTAAATAATATTCTTACCACTGATAAGTGATAACATTTCTAAAATAATATCCTTAGAATTATTTTATAGTTCATACTTAGGCAAAGTAGAGTAAAGGGTGATCGAAACAAATTGATCAAGAGCAAAATGTTTTCAAATTGATGTAGCTTAAAAAATTGTCCAATAGGTGATCGAATAAATTGAAAGGCTTCCCTGATTATCTCTGATCTACTTGTTATAATCTCACTACTCGTCCAGGCTATCTACTTGACGCCTTAGCCCACGTCCTTACCAACACAGGTGTATATCTTAAAATTCACCATCTTAATACTATGTATTAAAACTATCATAAACTGAGGATAGTTCTTACAGGAACTAAGAGGCATTGTACATAACAATAACTAACAAACTAAATGAAATATTAAATAAATATTATTTGAGATGGTTTACTTCTTAAATAAATATATTTCAAGAGTGAAGCTTGTAACTTTACAATTGGGAATTTTATTATTATGTATGTATACCTTTTTATGTGGTAATATACTATCTATTGTTTCTTTGTTTTATTACACAAACACATTTTTTAAGAGTCCACATTTTCATCTTAGTATTTATTGATCACTGTAAAAGTTTACTTTTTCCAGATGCAAAACCAAAATCACTTGAAGGATAAGGAGCAGTTGCAGACAGTTTTGTTAGAGGCTCAGAAACATCTAGGAGAGACAGAACGAAAACTTACAGAGAAGGAGCATGCCCTAAATGAAGAAAGAAGATTTCACAAAGAAGAGGTAAGAAAAATAATTGGAATCTTTATCTTTATTTGTGTTTATAAAATATTTATAACAATAGCAATTTTCATAACATCCTTAGAAATGTTATTCTCACTTCATCTTCAAAAATATTCAAATGAAATTATCAAAGCCTGGCTGAACTTAAAACAGATTTGTGGTTTTTGTTTTGTTTTCAAATAATTAAAATAGTTTATTTTCTCAACTGTCCATAGCAAACAATTGTACTATTATATTATTATTTTTAAATAAGGGAGTCAAACTGGAATTGGAATTTTTTTTTTTAGGGAACAACCTATTAATCCTAGAATTAGTCCAGAGGAAATCTCAGAACAATTTGCTGACCGTCTTAATAATAATAATAATCATAATTATTATAATTATTACTTATTTATTATTTTCATTACTATTATCATAATTATTATAATTATTACTTATCATTATTATTATTATTATCATCATTATTATCATTATCATAATCATCGTTAGCACCACATCTTAATAACCGTTCAGGTTATACGCTCTTATGCTAATGTGTAATGGTAGGGTGATTGTGAGATGAAATGGAGGACCTATAGTTAAACGTGGGATCCGAACCATGGTGAAGGCCTGGCATGCCACACATTCACAAGTTGTGATTAATACACGTCTCGTCAGAGGGGAAGGAAGGGTTTGGTAATCAGACAGATCTGTGCCAAGACGGAGGATTGAACCCCGGACCCCAAGCCCAAAAGTCTGACACCTTATCCCCAGACTCCCAGGTCACCCTGATCATCTTAAAAAGTGAACATCAACATGTATGAGTTAGAGGATTATGTTTAAGCTAACCAAGTTTTGAAATTTGAAGCAGACCAGAGGGCACTTGATTCATTTTTAAATGGGATTTTTGGAGAGCTAGGGAAATTAAACATTTCAAGAGGGAATAGAAGCCACCATAAATGTATGGGAAACAGATCGTAGATGGTAGAAAAGAGAAACTCTAGTAAAATTTTTGAAATAAATAGGGAAAGGAAGTGTTTCTTATGTGAGAATGGAAGGCACTTACTTAGCTAGGAATGGTCAAAAAGACTGAGATGGCCAGATTTAATAGAAGACTGCTCAAGAAAAACTTGTTTTAATCGTGGTAAAATAAGTCATTTTATAAGGGAATGCAGGGTAAAGAATCAAAAGAATCACAAAAATGTGAAGAGAGCTGGCACAGCCACAAATGTCAGTTCCCAATAAGGATAGTTCATTATTTAGCTTTAGGTGATGTTAAAAACACAAATGAACTTGTGCTGTTGGGTGAGTACAAGGGAGAAAGGTGCCGATTTTTTATTGACTGATGGATGTAGGTATCAGTTTTGTAGAAATAGAACAGGCAGTTTAATGAACTTCTGAAATCGGGATTTGAAATCTCGGTCCTGTCAGGACATAAACCACAGAATCTCAGGGAAACAAGAGGTAGTTTGGAGATAGTGGAAGATTCCTATCAGGTGGTGTTTCAAGTTTTGAAAGGCAGAGAATATTCTCATAATGATGGAATTTTGGCTATGAATTTTAAAATAAATCATTCAGCAATAATTGATATACTAGAGCAGACTATCCAACTAGGTAAACGAAAGTACTCCCTAAATAGGAAATTTGAAGATGAGACTCCAAGGACAGAAGCAGTCATGTGCTGCAAGTAATGTTCGAATCCCCATGAATCCAGGTTCCAGTCAAGCTACCAAAAGGATTAGGAAATATAGAGCACGTCCTAATTGAGCCAACAGTCACAAATGGGTTTTTAAATGACAAGCAAATGTTTGATCAACGTAGCATGAATGATGTGACATTATTGTTGAGAAAGGTCAGTGTATGATGCCAGTGTGTCCTAGCAACTTAGACAGTGCTTACGCGGAGATCCCCCAAAATAGTGAGTTTACCGAGTTGTTTGTTGTACATCATGAGGAAAGTGATAGAGCTAGGCAGTGAGTCTGCTGAATCAGGAAACGTGCATGGTTTGAACCAAGGACCAGCGCTTTCAAGAAATACCACAAAAATGCCTAAGTTAAAAAAATAGTAGTAGATCAGTGTCTGAATGCACTAAGGAAGCTGCCAAAACAAAAATAGATTTTTTGGAGAAAATATAACACCTATCACCAGAATAGAGAGGAAAAATGGAACCTATTTTGAAAAATTATCAAGAAATATTTAGAGATCAAACAAATCACACACCCTTAGCCCAGCATAGTATTTATAAAGAAAGTTACAGACCAATAACACAGAGAGTCCATAGAACACCTCATAGCCAGCAAAAACTTGTACATGATTTAGTTGATGAGCAGTTAGCATCAGGGTTCATAGTACCAAGAGAGCCACAAGACGACCTATGGAGTTCGCCAATTGTAATCGCCCAAAAGAAATTAACGAATGGGGAGGAGAATTATCGGTTTTCTGTTGATTACCAAAATTAAATGCTTTGACCACCCACACCTGATGTCTATCCAGTGCCTAATCTAGTAGAGACAGATTAGGATAATGTAAATACAGTACTAGATTTGGTGGCAGGATATCATGCTATTGCTGTACACCCACAAGACCAGGCCAAGACGTCATTCATTACACCCACAAGGGCCTTTAATTACTTAAGACTTCTGTTTGGATTACAAGTCAAACCCACCACGTTCTAGAGGATGATGGACAGGGTATTGAGAGGATTGAGCCCTGTGCAAGCGTTGACGTATTTATACAACATTATAGCTTTTTCAGCAGACACTGATCAGCATTTGGAGTATTTTAAGCTAGTTTTTGAGGAGATTAAAAAGCCAATTTATCTCTTTGCTTATTTAAATGTAGACTTGCTGTTAGATTATTTGACTAATTTTGAATTAGTATATAATCAATTAAATAAAAGTGTTGAAGAAATATTCACTAGGTTTAACATATTGACAAACAAGGTAGATTTAAACTTAATGTTTTTGAATATAATAGAAAGATTGACCAATGTTTGATTAGAAGTATTTAATTTTAGGCATTCTTTGGGAGCAAGTGCTTAAAATTAATCGATTAGTAATCTGACTAATCCTTAGTTTTTTCTTAAATCCTAACATTGTTAGAAAAAATTGTTACTTTACCACAAGATATTGTGTTGGCCACAGTAAATTAAGATTGTCTTTTGGATTTGGTAGCATAATTAGTAAGTTAAGTTTAATTATAGTTGTAATAAGGAATTATATTGAAAGAGGAGTGTTATGTAGAGTTAGCAGTTCAAATTGTTGTATTTGCACGCAATAGTGTCTATATGTGTAGTGTTGTAGAGGTGAGCAAGAAATTGTCACATACTTATAGTCCATGAACCCCAAGCTGTAATGTGCTTGGGTAGTGAAAGAGGTGTGCAGTTTTTTAGGAATGAGCGCGTGTCTTTTTCTTTCTCCTTATGGTCTTGTTAGAGACTAGTCATGACGTGGTCTTGTTATAGTCTTGTTACAGTCTTGTTGATATACTTATTGAAAGCTACCAGGGAAAATCCTCGAGCTATTTTTCAGGGTTACCCATGTTGATAACGATCATGTTAATGGTTTCACGCTACCATTCATGTAGGGAATAAAGGGAATAAAAGGCCAGGGAAAGGACTCATGGGACTGTAGGAGGGGGCAAAGACGTGCTCTTAGTGTTTATACTTAATTCTTAAACAGCTTATATAAATATTCTTTTATAGTTTATACTCATTTTATAATAAAAGTCCAAAGAAAATAACCCATACCTTCTACCATCTTTCGCGAACTTGCTATCCATAAATCCCTATCCTGGGGTTAGGTTGGGAAAACCTCACTAGTAAGAACTGGGAGGTGACAGAACCAAAGCCCACAGCTACATGAGGGGTTGCCACTTATCATAACTGCATAACCTTAGATAAGTTTGCTACATATACTAGTCTTGCATAAGTGATGTCATAGATGGATATTTATCCATTTCTCAACAAATTAATAACTAAATCTTTAAATAATTACTATAGATGGGGTGAAAAAAATATTATCAAATGCAAAATTTCTTTAAATATTACATGGACATTGACATCAAGATTCTCATAAGGAGGGATATTATTAAGAAAATTATAAAAAAAAGAATATATAATGTAACCCTGCAAACTAATTTATTTAATCTCATGTGTCTACAAATTTAGGACTACAAGAAATTACTAACACTTTAAAAAAAAAAAAAAAATGTTCAAATTGAAATGTAGAATATTGCCATGACATTATTTTAATAGCCTATTTGTCATTTATAAAATAATGTTTTTATATATAAACATAATCGACAGACCAATTTGATAATTTAAATTTTTTAAATGACTTTAATAAAATGATATACACGAGATGGTAATTAACTTGTTTGACTGCATCACACCAGCATTAGAATAAATTTATTATCATTTTTCCAACTGAAAATTTGATTAGAAAAAAGTGTTTTAGGGTATTAATTTGAAAATGAGATGAAACTATTTTAAAAGATTATGGCATTTTATTAGTGTTTTGAGATGTGATACACAACAATAAATAAAACAATCTTCTGCTCAAAATTAATAGCAAATGGTATGTGATAAATGTTATATAATAAATGATAAATAAATTGTTCAATTATTTTGCTTACAAACTATGTTATCCCTTTCTATCTTTTCTATAAATAACTTTTATTTTGTTGTAAATTATTTTTTAAATATTATGGTTTGACTCCCTGTTAAAAATGTGGTGACTTTCAAGACTGATTCAGCATAAACTGCTTTTTTTTACTGTTATATAATTGCATGATTACTGTTTCCCAAAAACAGTAAATATTGAAGCAACTTTATTTCAGAATGCTGATTGGATACAATTCCAAACAGATCTTTTAACAACTGTTCGTGTAGCAAATGATTTCAAGACTGAAGTTCAGCAAGAACTAGAAAGGATAAACACAGAGAACAAATTTCTGAAGTTACGAGTCAATGAATTAGAATCAGAGGTCGACAAGCTAAAAGGTAATTAAGGAACTTCATATTCTCATAATAAATAATAATTAAACCAAAAATAAATTCATATATATGCATAGATAAATATATTATTTAATCAAGAACTATGAAGTGTGTTTATTAAATGAGGAAAACAATATAATAAAATGTCTGCGAGTAAAGGTCCATTAAGAGTAGTTTACAAATAAAAACTAAGTTAAATGAAATACATTCTAATTTAAACGCAAGTCACATTTGAAAGAAATATACATTTAAATACATTTTAATAATTCTAGCTCAACAGAAAATCAAACTCTGTGTACAGACTTGATTAAAAATAGCCTACAAAGATATTGTTGAAGCAAGATTAAAAATGTTGCTACCGAATCATTTTTGTCGAATATAAGGGAGCAGGGGGGAGTTACTACAGTAAGACAAATTGTTATTAAAAACTAATTACCTCACTTTTCAGAACATAAATATGCTAAATTAGTTACCATACATGTGTCATTCTCTGCACCTCACTATTATTAATTCATCCTAACCTGAGACCTGAAGTAAACAAACATTCTCATATCACTATGTGAAGAAGCTATATGATTGGTGGAACACCAGTGATTTATTTTAAACAGGTGCGACCATAGCAAAGTAGGTCACTTCGAATTTTTGTATTTTGTAATGCATTTAAATTTACTGTCTTATGCGTCACAAAACTTGGAACAGATTCAGAAAACAACATAAATAGATGGGAAGCACTCAACACTCACAACCGTCACTTAACGCTGCTGAGATGAACTGTCGACTGACTGGGACTAACTTGTCGTTAACATGTGATAAGGCCCGTACCTTGGGGTCCCTCAACGCTGAGTCAGGAGTTTGTTAGTATTCGAATAGTGCTTGCAAAGCTTAAATTATAATCTCTAAATCAAATGAAGTGATAATTTTAGTTATAATAATTTTAAAATGTTATCTTAAAACAAATTGATACCGTTGAAGTCTGTTCAGTAACAAATCCGAGTCAGAGCATAGACTTCTACTTGGCTTTGTTTACATCAGGTCTCAGCTTAGGATGAATCAATAATAGCATCAATTTAAATTTTAATTCAGAATATTAAATCTAAGAAACATTAAATAAACAAAAGACTTGATTTTTTGTCTTTTAAAATAAATATAATAAAATACAAAATATAATAAGTGTTCTATTTCAAAATTTAAATTAAGAGAAAAATGATATATTTGGTTAGTTAATTAAACAAAAAATTATGCTCAGTATTTACTAGCTCTGGCCAATAAATGACTATGACCTAATGTTAATTTGTCCAAAATTAACTTTGAAATTAAAATATAACAACACCTTATTCACTTGGTCTGTTCATGTTATATTGGTTCATGCATCAAAGTCTTGATGTCTTCTTCAGCAAACTATTGCCAAGTCAAGGCCCTACCATCCATCTTTGCACTCTTCTTAACCCTGGAAAGATAAGGTATCATCTACAAGACGAGTGTAAAATAATGTTTTGCCCCTCCCACTCCTCCATGAATTCGGCAGGTGCCGAGGTTCTCGCTACTTTCATGTGGCCATGAATGAATGTCAGGAATGTGAATTCCGTGTTGTTCTGTATTAGTGGATTGAGTTTCAGACATCACAATGTCCCGCAGATGAAATATTAGCTTGTACATAACTTTTACATTTTATCTTCGTGTTTTCTTTTTATACTCTATATTTATAATCACTTTGTAAATATTCTATAAACGTGTATATAATCTACAAAAATTTTAGTAAAGCAGTGTATATATTGTTTGAAGTTTTTCTCGCTTGTAAATTTTTTACACTCATGTACATAATAGACAAAACTTAGTAAATTAGTGTAAATATTGTAATTTTTTTCTGATTTATTTTCTTGTCGGTTTTATTTTGTGTTCATTTGTATTTTTGTGATGGCTGAAAGCATTCAAAATAATCACCAGAAAATCATATAGTATCTACTAAATGATGATGAATAGTAATGATGAATCAAACCATGGCGAAAAGGAAAATAGTGTGGACATGATATTGATCACAATCCAAATTATGTTTTTGAGAATGAGCCTGATACACACTAGAGTTCTGATGATGGTGATGACATTGTTGCTATTCCAGTGATGAAAAATTACAATTAAAACAAGGTAACCACCAGGCTTTTTTTTTTTAGATAATGCACCTCCTAGTTCGAGCAGTGCAACAGATCAATATCACCAACTAAAAATTTTACCCAGCGATTCTTATGTTGTAACGTGTATCAAAACAAGTCCGAAAGGTAAAGATGGTTACCATTTGTTTTTTGAGTCATCAAATAAGTTTACTCGTATAGAAACACAAAATATTGTCCACATTTGCCAGGGACCAATGGAATGCGCAAAACATAGACCTTCAATAAAAGAATTAGTCTAATTTTTTACAGACCAAATGCCTAGTAAAATTAAACCAGAGCCAAACTATTTTAGTTAGGCTAAATTTATATCTTAAACATAAACACATTACTGTGGCTTTAGTCAACAATCATTGATCTGCCTAGTTACATAGCTGTTTTTGGTGTAAATTAAAACTGGATCCTATCTCAGTTTGTGTCATTTAATAAATTATTATATTATAAATTGTTAATCATGTTCTCTATTTTAACAATTTTTAAAAATTATATCTTCTAATATATTAACTGACTAACTAAATTGCTTTAAATACATTTTTATTGTTTATTTGCAAATCAAAGCCTAGCTCCATTTTGTCTCAATTAAATATTTATTTATGCGTCTTGCTACCCATTTGGGTTATATGCTTGGTTATAGATGTAGTCTTTAAATTATTCACCTGGATTAAAAAAACAAACCATTATAAACACTGCATTCATCATCATTGTTCTAAATGAGCTTAGCTTTAAACAATATAATTTTTTTTAAATATAACTATTATAAACACTGCATTCATCATCAATGATCTAAATGAGCTTAGCTTTAAAAATTCTAATTGGTTGGATGCAGTGGCAGCTCATGACTTTTTTCCATGGGAGGCCACAACATTGAAAATAAATAATAACTAATAAAAGTATAAACTCACCTCTTATTTATTATGTTTTGTAATGGGAGTCCATCCTCTTTTCCTTGATATTTGAGAATACCTTAATAACTTTGTTGTCAAAATCAGAAATTGAGTTAATAAATGTTGGGCAGAGTAGTGATCGAAATCCACAATATGTAAAACTATTGTGAACACAATTCATAGCATGACTGGTACAGCGCTTAACTGGAACATGATTAACGGTTTATTATTTGAAAAAGCCTTTTAAGACTAAATTCATAAAAAATCTGTCGGGGTTATAGTGAACTACAAATAAAAACAAACATGAACGTTTCGACGGGAATAATTGAACTCCAACAACCCCTCTCAATTTTGAGTCTAAAAGGCCAATAGGTAACAATCATTCACGTAAGCCCAATTCGTTGACACACTTCTCGTGTTTGGCTCCAGGAAGAGGTTTTTTTAAGATGTCAGCTACCATATCATCATTGGATAGATATTCCAACCTTAGTGGGTGATCTTGGAGAGCTTGAAGAATAAAATGAAACTTTATGTGTATATGTTTCGATCTTGAGTGGGAGACGGGGTTATGTGCCAATTTTCCAGCTGATTGATTATCATTGAAAATAAGGATGTTCGACAACTCCTTTAAACTAAGTTCTTTCACGAAGGTCATCAGGAAGATTGCTTCCTTCGCAGCTTCGGTGAAACTCATATATTCTGCCTCGGTTGAAGATAAAGCAACGGTTCTCTGCTTTCTTGAGCACTATGATACCACCGCTCCGGACAAGATGAAAGTGTAACCTGTAGAGGACTTTCTGTCAGTGTCACAGTTTCCCCAGTCGGCGTCTGCGAAATCAGAAATGCCTTCATCATCCCTGGAGTAGACCAACATATTCCTTGCAGATATCTTAGCACACTCTTGGCGGCTTACCAGTGAGTTGAGGTGTGAAAATTATTATATTGACACATCATGTTGACTGCGTAAGCGATGTCGGGATGGGTACCGATGGCGATGTACATGAGGGCCCCAATCAACTCTCTGAATGGATATTGCTTTGTTTCTTCTGTGGTAGTGGAGGAAGAATCAAACTTGACCCAGGTTGAACATATGTAAGACATCCCTGATGTAGCCACTCTGACATAACGTGACTTTGTCCTTGGATTGGTTCACTTCAATTCCTAAACAATGATTTATAGCTCCAAGGTCCTTTACATCAAATTTATTTGAAAGTTCACCTTTAATGTGTCTGGTTCACTCCGGGTTTCCAGAAGCGATCACAATGTCATCAACATAGATGAGCACGTAGACTGGGTGTTTACTTCGACTATCGACATACACGCATGGGTCAGAGTTTGTGGGCTGCAATCAGATGGATTCTAAAGTTGCACTTAATTTAGCGTGCCACTGTTGACCAGCTTGACGGAGCTCGTAAATGTCCTTCCAAGTTTGCAGACATTGTTACCGGATTTCAGTTTATGAAGCATGTCTTTTGCTTTCCCAACAATACTGTCGTCATTTTCAGTCCTAATCATCTTTTGTGGTGCCTCAACAAGCAACTCAGGCTATTCCATGAATGTTAGTGTGTCGATGTCACCATTCAGATAGGCCATTGTAACGTCAAGCTGTGAAACTTTTAAGTTGAGTTTATCTGACAATGCCATGAGTAACTGAAATGATTCGATCCTGGCAACTGGAGCAAAAGTGTCCACAAAGTTGATTCCTGGTCTTTGGGCAAAGCCTCTTGCGACCACCCTGGCCTTCCTTTGAAGTAACGTTCCATCAGGATTATACGTGTTTCGGAGAACTGCCCTACAGTCGATCACTCTATCATTGGTCGGTCTATCAACGATTTTCCAAGTGTTGTTGGCGACCAAGCATCTGATCTCGGAATAGATTGCATCGAACCATTCCTCGCGATCTGGCCCCTTCATGGCACTGTCGATGTGAATCTCTGAGGCATTCATCGCAACTGGGGCATTATGAAACGACCCATCTTCCCTGTTACTTTGAACGTTGTTGTGCTCCATAGTTTGTTGAGATGATGCAGTGTTTGAATGCCCAGTATCTTTACCGTTTGGCGGATCATTGTTGAGAGCAAGGTTTTGATCAGCCCGGTTGGCCGCGGGCTGGTATATTTTAGTGGGACGACCCCTTCTTCCGGTACACATTAACTTTGGTCTGCTGGGTCCTCGCTCAGCCAGCATGTTGGATTTGGTGCCTGTGGCACCTTGATGAGCTTGTCACTCTCCGATGTCGAGGATGGGTTCATCATTCACCTCGAATCCATGAAATGGTTCATCGTCTTCCTGAGCGTTTGGATTGATCTCTACGTCCTTTTGCGATGACTCTTCTTCATTGAATCCCCCTCCTTCATGTTGAAAGTATGTTTTTTCTTCTTGAAGAAAGTCTGCAGCTGTGCGTCCGAGACCAGGCTTGGCACAGAATCTTATGTCCCTGGAGATACGGATCTTTCGTTCACTTTGTAGCAATACCCGGTAGGCCTTGGAACAGTCAGAGTAGCTAACAAAGACCCCTTTCTTACCTTTGGGCTCGAACTTTCCTTTATTGGGAGACTTGTCAAGGATGATGGCTTTTTCCACGAATATACGAAGATGCGAGATATTCGGCCATCTTCCTAACCATCTTTCGTATGGAGTTCCTTCAGACAACCCTTTTATTGTGCATCGATTTCGGTTGTGATTGGCTTTCGCTATGGCTTTGGCAAAAAAGGACAGTGCCATTATGGACTCGAGTAGCATGCACCGAGCAGACTCAACCAGAGTGCGGTTCTTCCTTTCCGCGACACCGTTTTGTTATGGGGTGTGCGGAGTTGTTAGACGTGGTTGGATGCCTGCACATTTGAGGATTGAATCAATTTTATCGTTGCAATATCCTTTGCCATTATCCATTGAAGAGCTTTTATATTATGCCCTGTTTGATTTTCAGCTAGATTCTTGAACTCAATGAACTTCTCAATTACCTCTCCCTTTTGACGAAGGAAGTAGACTTGACACCATCGACTGTAGTCGTCTATGAAGGTTACGAAATAACGTACGCCACCTTGAGATGCTTCCCTCATCGGTCCACAGACGTCGGAATGGATTAACGCCAGAAGCTCTTTTGAGGATACCTCTCATTTGGTGAAAGCAGTTGGATGTTATTTTTGCTTCTTGACAGATGTGACAGTTTTTTTAAGTAAATTGAGTCATTGAATTTTAAACCGATCACACATTGGTTCTTGAGCATATTGACCATGTCCCTCGAATTCAAATGACCAAGTCGAGCTTGCCAAATTTCTAATTCACTTTTTAGAACTTTTGATACTGTGACCATGCACGCTTGCTGATCGCTTTCACATAAATAGAATAAGTCACCAATTCTATTAGCAACAACTTTAATGTCACCGTTTATGCCTTTTATGGTCGCGCGATCTTTCTAAAATGTCGCCTTGTTGTTGTCAACAATTTTTGCCACAGAGATGAGGTTCATTCGGAGCCCAGGTACATATAAGGTGTCTTTCAATGTGATAGAGTATGTCACGCTGTTCACGGTGGAGATTTTCACGTCACCTTTCGCTTTTACTTGCGTGGCACTTTCATCGGCAAATTTAAGATTCCCGTGCATTTTCTTCGCGCTCGTGAATGCATGTTCATTGTTGCATAAGTGAAATGTGCAACCACTATCAATGCATCATAGGTTGTTTGTATTGCTTGATTTTGTAATTTCTTTGTCGACGAAAAACCAACAATGAACCTCGTCAGCTTTATTTGCCATTTGTTCGCTCAACTTCTCTTTAAAGGAACAATTGCCCTCCCTGTGTCCTTTCTTTGTGCAAAAACCGCATTTATAGTTTAGTTGTGGTTTTTGTTTATGTTTCTGTTCGGATCCAGCACTATTGCTCGTACCACCTTTCGGTCGGCATACGAACGGTTTTCCTGACTTGACAAACATGGCGGAACTTCCTTTTTTCGGAGAACGTGCGTTATGTTCTTCCAAGACTTTTACTTTCAACGTTTCAGCTTCAGGTAAATTGTCACGTGATTGGATTGCACATCGAAAGTTGTCATAACTGCTGGGGAGACTATATAGCAGCATGATCATCAACAGGTCGCCGTTTATGTCCATTCCTATTGCTTGCAACTTATCCACAGCGTCAAAATATCTAGCGAGATGTTCAGTCACATCGTCGCCATCTTGCATCTTGTGTTGTGTGAGACGTTTGAGCAATGTTGCTTTGCGAGCAGGCCCCTTTGATGCGTAGATTGATTCTAATTTGATCCATACGTCTGGTGAAATAACGCACCCCCGAATCTGTTTTAATTCAGATGGATTGATGGATAGGATCAAATCAGCTTTTGCCTTCCGATCGGCCGCTAGCCAAGCTTTGTGTGCAGCTTGCGTGGCAACAAGCATTGCGTTTTCGCCAACCACTTCGGGTTGTGGTATTTCTCCTGACACATAACCCCACGCATCATTTTTTTTTATCAAAGCTTCGACTTGTATTTTATATGTATCGTAGTTTTTGCGTGACAACATCTTGAGTCGTGTTGAAATCGCTAACAAATCGTTCAACTTCTGCACTTTAATTGATTTATAACATTTCTTTTAATCAAAATATGGTTTCGTTTCCGATCGCATAACTCGCGTAATCTGGGCCCATAACATGTTGGGCAGAGTAGTGAACGAAATGCACAATATGTATAAACTATTGTTAACACAATTCATAGCACAACCGGTACAGCTCTTAGCTGGAAGTCTGGAACATGACAAACGGTTTATTATTTGAAAAAGCCTTTTAAGACTAAATTAATAAGACATATGTCGGCGTTATAGTGAACTACAATTGTAAATAAACATGAACGTTTTGACGGTAATAATTGAACTCCAACAATAAATTTATTTTCGGTCGATAGAACTGCTAAAACATTTAGTCTGTTTTCCATCATTGTACTCCTCAAGAAAGTCTTAATCCGTTTTAAGTTAGAAAAGCACCTTCCACATTCACTTGTTGACATTGGTGTACTGAAAATAATGTCCAATAGTTTGAAACTTTCATATAAAATCTCACTCAGGTTGTTTTGTGAAATAAACACTAATAAATATAACACATCCTCAACTTCGCACATATCATCACAATTGTAAATTACATTCAGTTTAGTCTTTAATTTTATGGCGTTTAGCATAGAATAGGACACAACAGTTTCGTTAAACACTTTTGAGGAAAATATTTTTTATAGTGAAAAAAAAAATTTGGCTGCACTTAGGTGACTTTTAAAATCAAATCTATTTTTAATTCTGGTTAGAATAGTGTTACAAACTTTTTTCAGCAGTATTTCTACTATCTCCATCAGCGAATAAAGTTGTCTTTCTTTTTTCCTCGGGTTCTTCAACCTCGTCGGTACCATTTCTAATTTTTTTTTTATCTCAAATTGTTATATAGCTTTCTCTAAATATAAGCTATCAATATCATGCACTTGAGTTTGATTACAAAATATGTTCACGTGTGGCATAATTACATTAAATCGTTTCAGCCAATACATGAACTCTCTACTATTTAAGTGGTTCAGTAGGCCACTTGCTTCATTTAGTGTTTTAAAATCTACTTCATCAGAGTCTATGATTTTTTTACAAGCAATCCTTAAATTAGTGTTTGTAGGCAAATAAAGTATTGATTGTTCCGCTTTTAAAATTCCAATGAGTTGGAACCGCTCGTGGTAATTTTATTTTAACAATTTCATCAAAGAATGCTGTTCATTTGGTGAACAGGAAAAAAATGAAGAGAACGCTTGCAAATTAGCGAAAATTATCTTCACTTATGTGTTACATTGAGCTCCTTATTCCATAATTAGGTTAAATAGATGTAACACAACTTTCTTTGATCAAAATATATAATTTGTGATCAAATATCTGATGCAGTCTCTCATAAAAGATGTGTTATCACACAACATCGCATTTCTTTCAAAATTTCTACAATTACAGTATTATGTTATTACAAAAATGAGCTCGAATGGTTGAATTTTATGTGCAGCGGCTGTGAGTGAGATGTGCTAATCTCATTGCTGTTAAATTGAAAAGAAAACCTTTGAAAAAATAAAATTAATAAAAAATAAACAATTACATACATCACCTCCACACCTGCTTAATCAATTTGTAAAAAAATACTACCCAATACTTCCCTCTCTTTTCTCTCCATAATTTTTAAGGATTTAAACAAATTACAAAGCTATTCACCGACAAAGCGACCCCAAATATTTCTAAGCCATTAAAGTTATTATGGTGTTAGTGTATTATTTTTTTTTAAGTCTTATTATTGGATTTAATATTTAGGTGTTATTTCTTTATTTATGAATAATTATTAAAATATTTCATTTGAACTAATACACTTTTAAATACTAAAAATACATTTGGTTGGAAAGTGCCCTTAGGATATTTGTGCCCTAAATTCATTTCTATTATTAACTGTCTCTCGCATCCTGGTTAATCTTTCAGCTGCCATTCTCTTTGATAAAACCCTAGAGCCTGTTCATTAGCATAAATCTTTGAACAAATATTTCCTTTGATAAAAGATATTTGACGATTCCTCAAAGTTACATCAAATTCCTTTAACAAAGAACCGTGTAATACCGCTCCCCTCCAGTGACTTGCATTCTCTACTCCAGACAAGACACCTCTATCTCCAAACTTCTACTCACAGAGGAGCTCTCAAATAGTGCCCCATTTAGAGTTGCACAGAGCTGTTCTGAGCTTCTCTTCCGTCCCTTCCCTCTCCTTCCTCTTGTCCGCCTTGACTTGGGGAACATTCAATACTTTGCCTCGATCAGTAAGATAGTTGCTTCATTTGAAGGTTTTCGCTCAGCAATTTTAAATGCCATTATTATTTTAAGAAAATTTAGAAAAATGTTGATTTCAATTTTTCCCCTGTTTATATAGCTTAAATATTATTACCATAGCTTATAATAGTTTGCATGAATAACTTAGTGTTTGGGTGGGAGGGCACGTGCGCTTGTGCTCTTTAGGGCGAGCCACCACTGGTTGGATGTGGCTCATAACACAATGATGGGAAATTGTCTTATTATAATTAATATATAACAGTTCATCTCTATTCACTATGGAGGAAAGCATCTTTCACTCCAATAAGTATTCTAAATATACCACATATATTAGTCAATCAAGTTTAGAACATAAATTAACATGCTTAACTTTTAAGGTAATGTAACTGGTTCTCTGATGTTGCAGTATAACAACTTAACTCAAATCTTGATGTGACAAAACAAATATTTTCATAAATATCTGTTAATTAATATTATATTAGGTGTGCTGTTCATAAATCTCAAATTATTCTTTCTTGAACCCTTTCATGGATTACTGAATTATTTATTTGACTTACTTAGCTTTTTTTATTACAATTTCTCTTTGCTTCCCAGGTGAAAAACCAATTTCAACAAGCTCTAAGTTAACATCTCGATTTGAATGTTCAGAAGTGATTGAAGATTCGCCATTATCTCCAATTAAGTGGAAATTCTCTGTGATTGATCTTAATTTTAATTATGTGTAGGATTTTTGACTTTCAAACAAATCCTTTGTCAAATATTATTAGTAGAATATTATTTTCTATTGTTTTATTCATTATACTGTAATTACAGCAGTAAATAATACCATATGTATATAAAAATGAATAGTGTGATCAATAAAGCAATGAGTCACTCATAGACGAACTCTATTGATTTTGATACTATATTTATTTCGCTTCTATATAATATTAAAAAAGTAGCTCATGCTATCTATAAAATAAGTAATAAATAAATCTTAAAAGGTCAGGTGTTGACATTGGGGATTAATAAACTAAAATAAATAAATACAATTAATAAACTACCAGAATATTAAAAATTATCATTATACTCTCAAATTATTTTAGTCTTGCATTAAATATTAAAGTTTGATCAACAGAAACACTTAACTATTCTCATGCGTGCCACCTTTACACATAATATTTTAAGGCTTAAATTTCGTAATTCATGTCACCTAAATAAACCATAGAGCACACACATCACTAGATGCAACTCTCAGTGCTATAACACACAAGTCTAATTGTACCAATCCCAGGTACAGTAGACTACACACATCCCACACCTTTTTACACCAGGACTGTACCCAAAATTTGAATTAGAAAGGAGTCCAATTTGAGTGGCTCGCGATTGTCCTCCACTAGGAGATGACAAGTATTTATTTTAAATTTAAATTCATTTTTAAAGAATTTAAAGTTTTAAAAACATTTGGGGACATAGATGTTTTGAATCTTATAAGATTTTTTAAGGCTTTGAACTTAAGTGTGTTTGCTGAGTTTAAGCTATACCTTAACATTTAATCTAAGAGCAATGAATATCCCTGCAAGATAGCAGCATTCTAACTCTGCCACTTTGCAAATTTTGTTAACTATATTTTTTCTTGTCTCTTCATAAATGGCACTTATCACTGTTTTATATATATATATATAATTTATTTGCATCGATTATAAATATTTAGCTTATTTTTTTCAAGGACACGTCCCAACATAAACATTATTTAATTTATGTTCCTGCTATCACTCAGAATATAAAGTTACTAGTTTAGTCACCAATAATGTTTCAGAATACATTTTGAAATTATTAGTGCAGATCTTGGACACTTTAGTAGTAGGCTAAGCTCTCTCTCAGAACATTAATATTATATGAAATAATTAACACTTCTAGTCATTGGAGAATTAGGCTAATAGAGTTTTCTTCAAGATTATTTATGTTTTATGAAATGATTATTAATAGCCTTAGTTGGTACAGGAATAGATTAACTTTTCTCTCCGAGCATTCATGTTGTGTAGAATAATTAACAATACTATTAGGTTTAGTTAAATATGTCCTGCAGGTATTATTAATATCAAGTAAAGAGATAACGAATTACATTTTTACTACCATATAAATGGTCTAGCTTAGTAGGCCACGCTGGTGAAGTAGTTAACGTTAAGACAATTGTCTGTACCTACAAGGTTTTTGAAGTTTAACAGAAACAAAGGCAAACTTTATAAACAAGCACAATTTTTACCATCTTTTAAGTCCTCACTTCATGGCAAATGTCTGGTGGCCAATTTCACGTCTGGAGATAC
The DNA here is from genome assembly GCA_901482245.1 of Timema douglasi. Lineage (NCBI taxonomy): Eukaryota > Metazoa > Arthropoda > Insecta > Phasmatodea > Timematidae > Timema > Timema douglasi. The sequence goes on from CABEEJ010000513.1 coordinate 56,151, forward strand.
TCCTCTGCTATTTCCTCAAGATCTAAAGTTAGAGCTTCTTCCCTGTGAGAATGAACAATAGAGACATTCAATCTCTCTGTGCCCATATAGACCTAGTATAGGATTTCATTCTACAAAGACAGGAGAATGAAAGATCAGATGTACAGTTGGACACTGACATTGTAAGAACTAGTTTCATGAACTTCACAAGCTCTGACAGCATGTCATGAAGAAATTCTTCTTTTCTAAGGAGATCAAAAACACTCTGAAAATTGGTTATGTGATACATTCTTGATTTAGAAATATCTAACATATCCCTGTGTAACAAAAGCCTCTCCTCATGTAAGTCATCAAGATAAAATAATATAATCTCTTCAATTTCCCTTATCACCTTTATTCAAACAACAAATTAGAAGTCTATAAATTTTGTTAAGATGATCGGTCACAACTGTAACAGTGTGATTATGTAGTCAGGTCACAATATTGTAAACAATTTCGTGGAAAAAAAATGTATACCCAGCTTCAGAAGATTAAGGGACATGTTGAATAGATCCAGAATCCAAACTTTGAGGGGGGAGTTGATTGCTTGATAGGTCTGTTTCAGATAATGATAATTTTGCTGATTTCTGTGTTACTTCAATCTAGAACTGGGGGAAACCCTAAGAGTATTTCTACATTCATTGTGCAAACAGACACGTTCTTGAATCACTAGATTCAAATAGTGCGCCAGAAAATGAATATAAATTGCCCTTGGCTGGACCTGGGATTGTAAACCATTGATTGCACCACTCATGTTATCAGCTCTATCGAAACAGTATCCCCAGCAATCTTTGACTGAAAGATTGAATATGTGATACATATATTAAAATGTTAAAAAGACTCCTAGCTGTAGTGTTGTCAGTTTGATTGAAACCAAAGAATATTTAAGTCACACTTAGATCTTTTGATACAAATCAAAAACAAACCAACACTTGATGTTGGACAGCGATGTCGGATGTTTCATCCATCAAAACTGCATAATATTGTACATCTAAAATATAAGCCACAAAAGACCTATATAATTTATGGGTCATTGATTTCAAGATTTCACTACTTATATTATGTTATACCCATTTATATGAATCCCTTGCAAGCCACTGCTTCTATACTGGATAATATTCGCACCTAGGCTGTAATAAATGAATAAATCTTCTTCTTTCATTATATGGCCTCGAATTGCTAACCCTTTAGTATCCAAATATCTCGAAGTTGATAGTATCTTAATTAGAGCTGTCCTAGATTCCTTCATTTGTTATTTCTTTGCAGTCACAAGCTGAGAAGTGATATTTCAATTTAACTGGATATGGGATTTCATAACTGACTCATGGTGACAACTCAATTTTTCATTCTTAGCAAATTTTTATAAAGTTTTTGCCAGTTTAGAAACCTTTCATTGATAAATGTCATTTCTAATTTTGTAGAAAAGGTTAATAACTTATATTAGAATGCATCCTGACAAACTTTACATATAACAATATGTTTTTTATCTTCATATGTAATCCATGACTAGGTAGTCATCCATTTTGTTTGGAAATATCTGTTACCTCTAGTATTTGCATTTTTTATGTGTGCTTTAACATTCTTAGGTGGAGGTGGTTCAACAAAATCCTCTTGGTTTCGGTATTTGTTAGTTTCACTTATATTAGAAGTGCTTGCATTTGCGATGCAACTTGTGTTCTCTATCTTCCACACCACATACTTATCCATAGTCCCCTGTTGCAATACTGGGTAAACTGTTCAATGTAGAAAATAAACCTGAACAACCCAAAAATAATACATATAATACGAGTACTGCCACTAACCAAACTATAGTGAAAACATGTTGACGAATGCCAGGCTGTCGATTCACCAGTGGAGAGTACTTGATATGCAAAGCACTCTCTCAGTCGGCGCCTATGATCTCATTACTTTGTTTCCTATCCTAGCCAGACAAGCTTGTGCGAATTTTCCTTAAATTCATTTCCTCTATCATATTTCCTTATGTTAAATAATTTAAACCTACTTTGGTGGCCGCATGGACTAAGGTATCACCTTCGTGTTAGACTAGACTAACAATGACTGTAAGGTCAGGTTTCAAATCCCTGTAATGTGTACTGAGGGTATTATTTCCAAAATTATTTTCCACACTCCCTCCATGCAAATGCAGGTACACTTCCTTTAAATTCAACCTAACTCATCTCTAACTCATTAGCGTGATTATTACATATGCATATAACCTGAACAGGTAGTAAGACATGCTATTAAATAATAAAATAATAAATGATGATACTAAAATGATAAATGATAAAAATAAAAAATAATTTTAATAGGAAGCATTAACACTTTTCATCCTCCTCAACTTTTTCATTTGGTTGTAAGGTCTAAGTAATTGATATCCATCACATCAACCTTCGCCATCCTTGAACTAAAGAAATAAGCATGGATATTTGAATACATGTTATCGAACCTCTTCTCCTCCACCCCCTTATTTTTATCCTCTAAACATTAATTTCTTCCATGACAAGTGCATACATTTATTTGTCAACATCAAATAATCTTGTTCAAAACACCGTTGTCATGATTTGCATGATTTTACAATCTATTTTTGAAAATTAAATTTAGTTCCTCTATTCTTTTCTTTAAATTTTCTGAAAAAAAAAAAAATCTTCTAGAAAGCCTGAAAAATCCAGGGAGTTTTTAACTAAGAAATTGTGGCAACCCTGTACAAAACACTAATTATTTGATGTGTGTGTATATGTACATACACACATAGTAAATTGTATAACTGTCAAATACCTATATTCATAAGTAAATCCTACTATACACTAACTTGCATCAATATTGTAATCAAAATTCCCTTAGTTCAAGAAAGAAAATATGACTAAAAAAAATCATTGGTTTTTCGAAGAAGTGACATTTACAAAGAGGGCCATTGTTATAAGGCAGATAGATAAAAGGTGTATTAGATAGTTAAAGGAGCTAATAAATTACCTGGGTATGGTATTCCTGCCATTATGGCAGTATAAACTTGATCTGTTTTACTCTTTTGATTATAAAAGACATTTTGTGTTGCTTCATTTTTGTCCTTGTTTCTATTTGCTGAAAAGATAAATTTGGAACTAAATTGATAAAATCTAATTTAGCAATGCACTTGTTATGTTTGTGTTATATTATTTTATTTATTTGTATATAAAGAACACAATACACATTTGATTATTAACAAAAGCCCACCTTCTTCTCTGCACTCAAATATATATCACTCACAATATTTCATAACTGCTCTAGTCATGTGACTCAACTACTCTAGTCAAATTTACAACATATACATTTTATAATATACAACATCTCCCCTCCAACAAAGTTAATTTAAACATTGCACTGGTATATATAAAAACTTATATTATCTTATTTTTATAAATCTAGTTTCATAGGTTTTGTTATTATCCTACCAGCTCTGGAAGTTATTTTAGGAGATGCAAGTTCAGGCATAGTTAGTGATGGAGGTGACTTTGGTTGAGGACTGGTTTGCTGTATTGTAGGAATAGTCTCAGGTTCGATAGGTCTAAGACTACATATTGGAGGTTGAGGGATTGGATCATTTATGCTGGGCTCTGAATTATCAAAGGATGGAGGTGGATTCAATGACTTTCTTAATCCTTTCCTATTCCTTCTAATTTCCCTACCATCACTTTGTTTTACAATAAAAGATCTGGGTGTGACGTGTTTATTTACTATTCGACCTGGTTCCCAAACTTTGTCTTTTTGTATTAAAATTGATTCGTTGGGTTGTAAATTAGGTAAATTTTTAGCACCCCTATCATACCACATCATTGTCTTAGGGCCAGTTTCATAGTCAAATTTAGTACGCCTCAAGTGCGGCGCTACACTAAGTATATGATGACACCTACCTGAACCAGAATGGAATGGGCCAGTTTCCTATGCGAGAACGGCCCATTCCATTCTGGTTCAGGTAGGTGTCGTCTTGTATTTAGTATAGCGCCGCACTTGAGGCGTACTAAATTTGACTATGAAACTGGCCCTTAATGTTTTTTGCTATAAGTTTATCTTTGATATTGATATCATAATTATTTTGTTTAAGTAAGTTAGATGAGGTGGGTATTTTAATTTTAATTCTTCTGTTTAACATAAGTTGTGCTGGAGATAAGTTTATATATTTAATTGGAGTGTTTCTGTATTCTATGAGTGATATAAAAATATCTTGACCTCCTTCGTAAGCTTTTCGAAGCATACTTTTAGCTATTGAAACTGACTTTTCCGCAAGTCCATTAGACTGAGAGTAAAGTGGACTAGAGGTTACAGGTAAGAAATCAAAATCTAAGGCAATTTTCTAAATTCCAAACTGTTGAAAGGCATGTTATATGAGATCAAAATGTCTGGTATTCCAAATCTAGCAAATATAGATTTGAGTTTTTGAATTACATGATTAGCTGTTTTACCTTTTAAAGTTTCTATTTCTATCCATATAGTATAGTAATCAGTTACAACCAAATAGTCATTGGACCCAAATTCAAAAAGATATGTGGCTAAATTTTGCCAGGGCCTATCAGGGGGTGGATGGCTAATCATCGGTTGCTTGACATTACTTTTGTGAAATTTTTCACATATTTTACACTTTATTACAATTTCTTGGATTTTTTTGCACATACCTGGCCAAAATAGCACTTTTTGTGCGCTTGATTTACATTTTTCAATCCCTAAATGACTCATGAATTAAGGTCAACATGGCCTTTCTTAATGAAATTGGTACAATTAGCTTATCATCTAAAAATAACGAATCATCTTTTACTGTATTGTTATTATTATTAGCACCACGTCTTACTACCCGTTCGGGTTATACACACTTAAGCTAATGTGCAATGGTAGGGTGAATGTGAGATGAAATGAAGGACCTACAGTTTAACGTGGAATCCGAACCACGGTGGAGACCTGGCATTCCTCAAATTCACAAGATGTCTTGTCAGAGGTGAAGGAAGGGTTTGGTAATCAGATAAATCTTTGCCGGGACCGAGGATTGAACCCCGGACACCAGCATAGAAGTCTGACACCTTACTCCTAGACCACCAGGTCGCCTCTTCTACTGTAATTTTGTCATGTGAATTAAAGTAAAATTTAACATTATTATGTCATTTGGATTTTGTGTTTGGCCGGCCATTTACAAAAAAAAAATTATTTGAGCAAACTTAAATCTGGGTCTTTTTCTGTTTCTATTTTGAACTTAGTTTTTTTTCCCACAGTCATTGGTAAGTAGTTACTTAGGGAGTGAACTACATATGTTAATTCTGGATCATCTTTAACTGGGTCTTTTAAGTAAGCTCTAGATAAGGTATCTAACTGCCATAAACATTTGTTTACCCGGTATAAGTAATTTTAATTTGATACTTAATTAATTTAAGCAATAATCTTTGCAACCTAGAAGACACTTTAGAAATGTCTTTATTTACAATGGTTACTAAAGGTTTGTGGTCGGTTTGAACATATACGAGTCTGCCTTAGGTTAGCTGGTGAAACTTTCCAAGGCCATAGGTTATGGCTAAAAGTTCTTTTTCTATCTGAGCATATCTTTGTTCAGTTTCTGTAAGACTTCTCGATCCATCCGAGACAGGGTGTCCATTTTGTAAAATACAAACTCCAAGACCATCTTTAGATGAGTCACACTGTAAGGTTAACAGTTTGGAACTATCAAATATAGCTAATACTGGTGCTTTTGTTAACTCACTTTTTAACAGATTAAGCGCTTGTTCATGTTCAGGTAGCCAATGCCAGTCAATATCACTTCTAGTAAGATAACACAAAGGCGCGGTTATCTTAGATAGGTTAGGTATGTACTGCGATAAGTACTTTGACATCGCCAGTAATCTCATTAACTCTTTTATTTTTAGGTCTTTCCATCTTTATAATGGCTTTGACATGATCAGGATCAGGTTTAATTCCTTCAATTGAGACAATTTGTCCTATTAAGTTTACTGATTTTACTCTGAACTGAAACTTGTTTTTATTAAACTTTACATTGTTTGCTTTAGCCTTTTGTAAAACTTTATTTAAAATCTGATCATGCTCTTTTTCACTAGACATTCCAATAATTAAATCATCAAAATAAATTTCACATCCTTCAATATCACCAAAAATATCAAAGTTTCTTTTTTGAAAAATTTCAGGGGCTGAACATAACCCATAGGGTAATCTTTTAAACCTATACCTGCCAAATGGTGTATTAAAGGTACACAAATATGAGCTGGGCTCATTTAACTCTATGTGCCAAAAAACCTTATTTCATATCTAACACTGAAAACACTGTTTTCCCACTTGACCTTGACATTATTTCTTCTGCTTTTGGAATCAAAAACTGTTCCTTCTTTATTGAATTATTAAGATCTTTAGGGTCTAAACATAGTCTTAATGTGTGGTTAGGTTTCTCCACTATAACTAAACTATTGACCCACTCAGTAGCAAGGCCGTAGCCAGCCAATAATTTCAGGGGGGGGTTTGGTGAGCACATCCCCCAATTGCTGGAAGATAAAAAAACATTATAAATGACAAACGGTTCTAGAAGCTCTCTGAATTGATTTTTATGATAAAATAACCCCCTAACTGCCGAAGGGTAGGAAAATTTCTAAATATTTAACACCTCTAGAAGCTCTTTGAAGTGCTTTTTATAATAACACAGCCGCCTAATTTGTAGTTGTATTTTAATTTTTATATCGTTTAAACCATAAATAAAGCTATATATATTTTGTTCATAAAATTTCGCGGGGGGTTTGAACCCCCTAAACCCCCCCCTGGCTACGGCCTTGCTCAGTAGGTTTAGTAACCTCTGTAATAATATATTTTTCTTTTAGATCATCTATAGTGTTTTTGAGTTTAATGTGTAAGCTTAGAGGCACACACCTAGGAGGGTGTATTTTTGGAATGACATTATCTTTTAATCCTATGTTTAGTTTGCCAGGGAATTTCCCCAGTCCATTAAAAACCTCAGTATGCTTAGAGATGACATCTGCTTTGCTTATATGCTCTGTAATATAATCTATTACTATTTTTGCTAACAAGTTAAGTTTAAGACAATCACCTAAGCCTCGCAAGGGTACTGAATTTACATTTGCTACTACAAATTTAATCAGTTGATTTTGTTCATTACTAGAAGAGCAATTTATTGTACCTATTCCCTCAGGCTTAATTTTATTTTTGTCCCCAAAAGCTACCAATATAGCATTAGTTTTAGTTAACTTGTTTTTGTTCTCTAGTTTATTGTACACATATAAGGGAAGAATGCTAGTTTCTGCTCCTGTATCCAATTTAAATTTAACTTTTTGTTCATCCAACAAATTGGTTTCAAACCAAGAAACAGTGTTTCCTACGCTGTCAATTTTAACCTCAGAATTTAGTTCTAAGTTGTCAATACTAGTTAGGCCTGTTTGAATCTTATCAATAAACAAATGATTAGAAAATTCACTTTCTAGCCTAGGTCATGCTTCACTTTTCCAGTCTCCATGAGATATCTGATCATTTTCTATTGCATTATTTGGGTCAACTTCTAGCACTTCATGTACCTGCCTATTTCTAGGTCTAAAATTGCATAGCTTAGCAAAATGATTCAATTGCTTACATTGAGAACATACCTGCCTAAATGCTGGACATGCTCTGGGCTTGTGTGTACAACCATATTTTTTACATTCATAACTTTGAACACTTCCACTAGACCTATTATTATCAATGGGCCTTTTTTTACAGCTTTGACACTTTTATTATGGACCTTAACTGATTCTACATTTTTTTCCTAAAGGGCTTTCACCTGTAGTCTGCTGACTGCAGCGGCTCTACAGAACTCTGCAGCCTTCTTTAGGGTTAGGTCCGGCTCTCGAAGCATGCGTTCTTAAAGATTATTATCTTGTATTCCCAAGATGATTCTGTCCCTTATTAGAGAATCCTCTTCCTTGAATTCCCATGTAGATGCAGAGGTTTGTAGTTCCGTTAGGAAGCTGTCAAACGTTTGACCTTCTTTCTGGTAGGCATTGAAGAATTTATATCTTTCAAAAATTAAATTTTTTAGTGCTTTACAGTAGGCTTCAAATTTTTTCAACGTAATTTCAATTTTATCCTTATCATCTTCTGTTGTATACTTAAATGTGCTGTAGACTTCAAGTCCATCTTCACCAATCAAATTCAGTAGGATGGCTATTTTAGCAGTTTCTTTGGCTTTCATTTTTCCTATTGCTTCTATAAACAGTATGCATATTTGTTTGAACTTACACCAATTTTCCGATACGTTGCCGGTTAATTCTAATGGATGTGATGGGCAAAAAATTGTGTTCATTATGATGAATCTTATTCTTCCAGACTTGTTTTTCTTATGCGAACTTCAATGATGCAACATCAAAAACTCCGTTTTACTATTAATACAGTTTTTTAAGGTTATCCACTTGATTGTACATTCATGTCCAGCTCTCCACTAACAAACTAATTTAACAAATGCGCCGTTCACTTCTGACACCATGTTATGTTTGTGTTTTATTATTTTATTATTTTATTTATTTGTATATAAAGAACACAATACACATTTGATTATTAACAAAAGCCCACCTTCACCCTCTCTGCACTCAAATATATATCACTTAAAATATTTCATAACTGCTCTAGTCATGTGACTTAACTAATCTAGTCAAATATACAACATATAAATTTTATAATACACAACAGCACTGACGCTAAATGACAGAATTATATTTATTTTTACTATATTTAAAAATATATTATCAGAAAATTTTAATTTTTTTAAAGATGCTTAACCATAAAATACATGATGATTGAAAGGTATTTTAGTTCATGCCACACCAAGGCTATAACCGTCTTAAGTGACAGGGCTAGTTTGAGAAAGTGCACCCGCATTAGGGTGGAGAGTGAGTGATAACTCACATGTGAAAACCAATACTAATGTATCCGGGCTTGATTAAAACCTCAACCTCTTTGGCACCAATAATCTTGTCTATGGCGAACCCAATGTCTTAAACTATGTGATCATTTGTTTTCTAACATAGGATAAAGTTTATTTATATTTGTTTATCATTTAGAGCAATGGTTCCAAGAAAGTTTAATTGAGGATTGATTCCATTGGAAGATAAAAATTTTGGGTGTACTTTAATATATTCATTTCAAATTTAATGGATTTAGAGATAACATTCACTGACGAGTATTAAATATATGTCTTCTCTTTTATTTAAAATAATAGTTTATATTAAGATTCTTTGGCTAACACTGAATATAAATTTATGTAAATAAGTGTTATAGTTTAGTACAATCTTTATAGGATGGCATTCATTCAAAGCCTATTTTAGGTTTCTTATTATATTGAATATTACTTGAAAGCCCACTGCCGTCAATTTTTCTTCATTAATAATTATAAACTTTGTTAGTTACACTATACAGGCATTTGCAATTTTAAATAATATCAAAATATTACAAACTTGTTAGAGGGTGGTAGAATATTTGGCATGTACACCTTGTTTACCTTGAAACATACAACACTATGACCCAACCTTATAAGCTATATCATAGTGGAACAATGCAAGGTAAGCTTTCTACCTTTCAGGGTAAACAGTGTTCATCTGTCCATTGTATAATCATTGTTGGTTTTTAACTGAGCTCTTCCATTAATTTGAAGAAGTATTGAAAAAAAATGAACTTAACATTGGTAAAAAATACTTCAATTTTCTCTCACCAATGAAATAAATAACAAGTGGTTGCAAATCAAAAGAAACTAAATACAAAGAGAAAGCTATATTTAGCTTATCAACCTTCCATTCAAAGAAACTCTATAAACATAAAAATAGAAAATTAAAAAAGTTGTTTTAAAAACAACTTTATTTTATATTTTTAAAATATATATTGATTGTTACAGGCTCTTAAGAAAAAAAAAAAAACTAAAAAAAAAAATTGGAAAAAGTTTTACTAACCATGCTTCCGTTTGGTTGGTTTCTCTTATTAAGTCTTCAAAAAATATATATATTTGTAGATATCTGTATTAAATATAATTATAAAATTGGGTTGTACACCCTTTTTTTAAGGGAAGTGTATACATTAATAATAATAATAACAATATTGATGCTAATGATAATACAAATAATAATTATTAATTTATTTTCATGCAAGATTTTTAATACAGTATTCATATTAAATGAACAAAAAAATCAAAATAATATATTTTTAAGCATCTTTTAAAATATATAAAACTATTATAATTACTTTTGTTTTTAACTACCTTTTCAATACAATTAAATAACTATCAAAGTTGCCAATATATTTATATTTCTACACATAGAATATATTTGTAAAGGCATGTTTAATTAATTAATTAGCAATCTCATGTTTTCCAGCCCACAAAACATCTTCAATGGCACATCCTTCATCAACACAACTGCTATCAGGAAGTACAGAGAAGAGTGTTCTCAGTTCAGTGCAGCAGGAAATGGCAGCGAGAAGGCAGAAAACTGGAGTGTCTCGACAAGATAATCGTTTGTCGGTTAAGTCAATTATTGACAGTATTGAAAATGCAACCAAACAAGCTAAATCTAGTATGTATTTAAAGGATAGCAGTTATATTATAATTCTTAAAAACTATTTACAAGGCTAATTTTGGTGACATTTGTGTAAATATTGCTTCAATACATTTAGGCTTACCTTTTACTTTCCCTCAAGGTGTGTGAAGCTTTGTAAACTCCCAACTTCTCTTCAAACATTTGGGAGCCGCGACTCGGATTAAAATTGTGGATTCGACCATTATGAATCTTCAGCAATAATTTTTTTTTAAATAAAATATACATATCTATGTTAATTTTTTATAACTTTTTTGTTATAGTCATTACAAATTAATATTCACATGACAATCAAAACTAATTAAATATCATATAATGTGATAATATGATTGATCAATTTAGTTAGAAATATGTTAATCATGTTGGCAATATTGATTGGCATAGCGAGGGGGTTATGGGGTTGACTCCCCTTCACCAACATTTTTTTTGGAAGTTTTTAATATGAAGCTTAAAGATGACCTTGTATCAAACTTTAAATAACTTGTAGAAGTATTCACTTTAAAAAAAATCTACCAGAGAAGGACCATTCCAAATAGTTTCTATATGGATCTAATTAAAAAAAAAGATCCTAGTATAATATCACTACAAATTACCTAAAATACCACTTTCAATTTCTTATAGAAGTTTTTGATTTAAAAAAAAAAATTCAGGTGAGGACCATTATAAATGTTTTCTAGGGGCTTTCAATTTTGAAAATTTGTTAGTAGAAGACCCCTTCGTATAGTTTTTAGAGGTATTTAATTTTAAAATAACCCACTTCGGTGACTGCTTGGTATAACACACTAGTCTCATACTTGACTAGACTGCCGATGATGTGGAAATTGAGATTATAATCTTGGTGATTTGTACTAAAGCAATTTTTTCTAAAATAGTTTTCCATTCTCCCTCCATGTAAATACGGGTACACATCATATAAATATAGCCTTCCTAATCGCTAAAAATTTGGCGTAATTAATACAAAGCATATAACCCATATGGGTAGTAGGAAAATAATAGAAGTAAAGAAAATATAAAAGTTATAGAAAAAAAAAATCTGCCGAAGAACTCTAAATAGTTTCTGGGATATTCAAAATTTCAAAAAGATTTTAGGTGAAGACCCCTATAAGTAGGTTCTAGGGAATCTAGTTAAAAAAAATCTGTTGAGCACTTCTTAAAATAGCTTTAAGACGCACCACAATTTTCAAAAGTTTCCTAGAGAAAGAATACTCCTAATATCCTTGAGGGGTATCCAAGTTGCTTCAAGGAGCAGCCAATTTTTTAACATTAACTGGGGGAAAGGAGGGTAGAAATTTCTTAAAAAGATTTTTTGTTACTTCCTCCCTCCCTCTCATCTTTACACAAATTAAGTTCCATCACTACTGTATAAAATAACAATGTATCTTATTTATTAGGGTTCACTAGTAAGTCATTAAATCATATCATAAGCTCATTTGAAACTCTCCCCTCTACCCCCAAATTAAATTCTTCTTACACCCATGTCAATATAACATTTTGTTATATTTAATACTTAAAGTCTAATAATTTTACAGAGAGACATGCAAAAATTGAGGTTATTTTTATGGGGAAAGTGGTGTTATTTTTCTCAAAAAGTGGTGATGATATAAGCTGAAAGTAATTTTATTATTTACATAGATATGAGTCGAATTAGTATTCATTAAAAAAACTAGGACAAAACCATCTAAATTTTTCGTTCATATTGTGTATTTAACCATTTATTAACATATTCGGAGAAAAATCAAATATAAATACACTCAAAACATTTCACACTTAGTAATATCAAACTTGATATATCCATATCTTTACAAATCTTACAAATAGCAATATCGAAATAATCAATTATCAACTTAGGCTTAGACCAAACAATAATAACACCAAAACAGGTCGTCATAGAAGACTAAAGTAATATCAAATAAGGAGAAGGGAATAAAAATTAAGAAAATATAATTTTGCCAAACACGACCGCCTTTAGCAAGGTGTATATATAATGTCCTTGCTTTGACCTAGCGTGAAATCTTTTAAAAGATGTAAACAAAGAATCGATCTATCAAAATTTAGTTTTAGGAATGTGTAAAAGTAGAAATCGTCAGGCCTGAAATAGTGCTATCATCAGTGTTACCACACTGAAAACTATATTTCATGATGTGGTATTTGCCAAATTACAAAGAAATTGTGTTTATTTAAAAAAAAAAGGGTTGGATTTGTGTTATCCATGTGAAAACAGCAGAATTTGTGTAAAAATTTGTTTTATCGCAAATGTGAATTTTGCATGTCCTTAGTTATACATTATTTAATATTTTTTTCCAACTTTTTTTTAATATCATAATTTTGAATCTGCTCCAGAAATATCTATATTATTTGATTCGACTCTGCTTTGAATTTAAAAAATGGACTTTACACATCCCTAATTTTCTACACTGAATTTATTCTACTTTCTCTTTTAAAAGTGTGTGTATATTTTAAGAGTTGTGTAATTCACAGTTTACTAAAATGTTTGACTTTAAGCTAATAATTAGTATCTAAATATTAAATGATAATCTGTTTCAAAATTGATTCTTAGTTTGAATTATCCAAGCTATGGTGGTTATTCAGTATTTTAAAGATAAAATGGAATTTGTTTTACCAAAGCTTTGTTCAAAATTATTATTTTTGGTAATTAACGACTCACTCTTAGTAATATGAAGATATTAGAAGAGTTTGAAACTAATGTATTATGTTATTGTAGGTCCTGGTAGTCGAAGTAGTTCCACCTCAAGCCTAAACAGTTTAGCTGGTGATCTTCGACCTTGTAACAGTCCTGCAAATTCTCCTAGTACTCCAACATCACCTCATAGGCTAAATGCAGATGTTGATAATTCTCTTATAAAAGTACCATTGAGGGACCAGCAACAAATAATGAACCAGACAGCAGGGGACATTGCAAAATGTCGTAAAATAACATCAGGTAAATACATATTATTATTATTACAGTAGTTGACTATCAGCATTGAATACCTAGATCACAAGCTATGACATACTTTAATGTGCTTGTTTATTCATGGAAATTGATCAATTCTATATAATTACTATGTTACTGAACTGGTGTTTTATGATCTATAACATTGTCACTAGTTTCATGTGAAAGTTTACTAAAAAAAGATTATCTGCAGCTTACTGGTATGCTGTGGTACTCTGAACGGGTTAGCATGCAGGGGTCTATTGACATGTTTGACATGCTGTGTTCCTCTGGAATTTTTTGGTACACTTACAAGGTTGACATGCGGTTGTCCATTGAAATGGTTGATATACTGTGGTCCATGTCACTGTTAACCTAATGTTCCATTGGAATTTTGTGGTGCACTGACACCTGCCGTGCATTGACATGGTTGATGGGCTCTGGTCCACTGGGGTACTTTGGTCAACTGGTATGCTTGACTTGCTATGATCTATTAACTGTTGGTATTTAATGCTAATTTTAGAGAGTCGCCACATTTTCTGGTTCACTCAACTTCCAAACTTGTTCATAAAAACCAGCAGAAATAATATGGTTGCCATTTGAAACAAGAAAACCCTGTTTATTAGGGCTTGGAATTTGCAGGGTTGGCAAATTTTATGGTCCACTAAACTACTAAACTGGTCCATAAAAACCAGCAGACAAAATATGATTGCCATATGAAACAAGAAAACTTTATTTTTTTTATTGGTTCTTGGAATTAAGAGAATTTCCTATCAAGGCTCTTTTTTGTTTTAAAATAAATATTAGGGAATGTTAATAGTGCATCAAGTCTTATCAGGGAGGGCAAGAAATGGCAATAGCATAGGGTGTCCAGTGACTTGGAAAACTGGGAAATGTCAGGAAATTTGCTTGCTCTGAGCTAAACCATGAAAATGTCAGGAAATCCGATCAAATCTTTTATTTTTGTACATATTCGTCGACACCTATGCAACTTTTGAACTAAAACAGTCAAAATTATAAGTTTCTATCAGTTAATAAATAAACACTACATATCTCTTCTAACACAGCTGTCCCTGCCAAGCAGACTAATCTCAATTCTCAAGGTAAACATGTTACTCATTTCATCTTTTCACCCCTCTCCTGTGACTCTTCAAGCAAAAGTTCAGTCATAGTTATGTGCATGCATGAAATTTGATCATAATATGGGAAAAACTAATAAATAATGTCTCTCACAACAAATTTAGACTGTACCTGACATAAGGAAATATTTTAAATCCTCAATATAAATAATCCCTCTCAATCTAACTTAGAAAATCCATAAGAACACAATTATATCATTTTTTTAGTACATTTTAGTTTTTAATCGAATATCCATGCATATTTCCCTTAATTCTACACTTAATCATAGCTTAAATTATAAGAACTCTCAAATTATCAGAAGATAATAGTTGATTTTTTTTGATTTTTTTTTCCAAGTTTAAGTATAACACTGATACTTAGATAATACTTTGTGATTAAATCGCTAGGATGAATATTAACAAACTAAAACACAATTAAATAACTTTGACCCAACAAATGTTATCTCTTTTTTTTATTTCATTAATGTTGATATTGATAATTTCCTTGCATTGCTAGTGAAATATTTATGAGATTGATTATAGTGGCTTAGATTAGGCATATTATCCCCTCCAGTTTTGAGAAAAAGTGTTTAATTTTCCAGATTTGAAAGGCATTTACAAGTAATAAACAGAGTAATAACTATTCTGTGAACTAATCATTATAAATTGTGAGTATGTGAAGTAATGAAGAAATATTTGAAAGAGTCCAAGTCTAATGGATGGTCCAAGAAGTATCTACTTTTACTATTATATTTTTAATTGAATTGAATAAAACACGATTGTATTAGATCAAATTTAAATTATTTTAGCTTTTTGGTTGGCAAATTAGTTCTGCCACATCAAGCTGAATACATATGCCAGAATTTGTATAGAAGAAAAGATAACTAAAGAACTAAGTGAGCTACTTCAAACTCATGTATAATCCAGAAACATTGGGTTGCGGAGCCATTCCATTTCTTCTTCAAACTCATTTTTTCCTTTTTTAAATACCAATAAATGACATTACTTCACACTAAACATTTTTATGAAAAAAATATTAAATTCAATCCTTTTATACTTCAATCTGAGTTAAACATATGGAGTTTTATAGAAAGAAAATAGTGACATCCCTGATACAAAAGAGGTGTCAAAATTATACACTACAAGCAAAAAAAAAAGCACAAAATGGCTATATTTTTATTAACATTGTGTTGCATATAACCCGAACGGGTAGTAAGACGCGGTGCTAATAATGACAACAACACACACAAAAACACCAACACCCACAACACCCACAAAAACACCAACACCCACAAAAACACCAACACCCACAACAACACCAACAACAACATTGTAAAGGAGGATATAAGAGCAAAGCCTACACACTTACCTGAAAAATATAGGCCTAAGAGCTCACAATTAAAACACAAGAAACACATCACAGTAATTTTCAGACTACGTTAAGCTCCTCTTCAGCAGAAGAGAGTAGAATAAATGTGGGGAATTCCAGGCCTCCACCGTGGTTTGGATTCCACATTAGACTGCAGGTCCTCCATTTCATCTCACAATCACCCTACCATTACACATTAGCATAAGTGCGTATAACCCGAACGTGTAGTAAGATGCGGTGCTAATGATGATAATAATAATAATAATAATAATAATAATAATAATAACAATAACAATTAACATTCATTTTAACATTAACATTAACATTAATATTAATAATAAAAAACACACATCGTGATATAAAACATTTATAATGGGAATTTTTAAAATAATATATATATATATATATATATATTTCTTTTGGTGAAAAACCACAACCATTTTTGTTATGTCATTAAAACCTAAGATGTAAAGTAAAAAATATATATATATCTCACATTGCTCTCTTGTATGGTTGCAGGACAAGCCCAGTTTATTAGTATAGTCCTGACATTTCTTGTTTGCCTTGGAAATAGCCCACAAGTTACTATTTTTTGCATACCATGCTTTGAACATGTGTGTGACATTGAAGAACTAATAAAAATATTAATATCTATTATAAAATAATATCCGACACCTTTGCTCAGTTGGTAGCCTGTCTACTGAGCTTAGGGTCCCGGGTTCGATTCTCGGCCCTTTGGCACTTTCACAGTGATGAATTAATGGCTGGGGACTGGATGCTGTGCCTGTCCGTGTCTTATGCTAGATTATAAGGCATATGAAGAAGCTATGCCAGGCCTAGCAAGCTGGTAATGGAAAAATACACGGCTTGAATAAAACACTGACCCAGACCACAGGCTGGAAACAGTAATGGATGTAAAGTAAATTATTAAATAATTTAGTTTAGTGTGACTTCATCTTTATATTATTTGGATGTGCATGTCAACCTGTTTCTTTATGCATATGAAATCTAGTAGCCTATTATAAAACATTTTTTTCCTCTGTATACACTTTTCCTTTTTATTATTTAATAAATTTTTACTTCTAGAAAATATTTTGTTTTCTTTGATATTATTTACAGCAGAGCTCTAAATATTTATTACTAAGCTTATCTTTTATTATAGTTTATGTATTGATTTAGTTTTTGTGAATGCTGTAAATTTTAACTGGTTTATTATTATTATTTTTAAAAGTTTTCTTTTCTGTCTTTTTTTTTTCTTTTCTTTTTGTGTAGAAAATATTATCAGCAAACAAGGTCATGATCTTACTACTAAAGTAAAAGAAGAAGTTTTAAATGTGGCACCTAAATCTGCCTCAATTCTGCCAACAAGGAGCTTAAGTTTTCTTGGAAGAAGCTCTGAAAACATAAGTATGGAATCATATAATTGTACATTAACATCTAACACTTGAATATCTACCATTGTTAGTTTACAAAAATATTTATATAATGATTATAAGCTCTACCTATAGTTTACTCTGAAAGGTAACAAACCGGTAGTTTATGTGACTTATGATAGGACCATAGTGTAAGCTATAAAGGTAAGACATCTACATTTCACAGTCTAAAGAATATTTCTGAAACAATTTGTTTGTATACTCTCCTTATTTTAAGTGTGATATATGAGAAATACAAATGGTATGTCTGTTTTTGTGTACACCATCCTTAAAGTTTTTGAATATTTAAACAATAATAATATAAACATTTTTATTGATAAACTTTTCATGAGCTATTTAGCTGGTTCATGTAAACTGTAACATTACATACAGGAATTATATTAACAAAATACAACATTAAATTATTACAGCATCCGCCTCAGTGGCGTAGTTGGCTAACGCGCTAGTCGTGTTGAGCTTGACTGCTGAGGATGGGGAGATCGAGGTTCAAATCTCGGTCGGGTGAACTGGGGGTGGTTTTTTCTAAATGGTTTTCCACTCTCCCTCCACGCAAATGCGGGTTCACTTCCTCTAATTCAACCTTCCCAGTTCCTGATCTATTAGCGTAATTAGTACTTAAAGCGTATAACCTGAACGGGTAGTAAGACACGGTGCTAAATAATAATAAAAAAATTATTACATCAAAATGGTACATAATTTAAGATATAAATATTATGATAATAAACAGTTTTTCTCTTGTGTGCTTTGGGTTTAAATGCAATACAAATGCAAATATTTCTCATGGTGGTGAGCTTGGTGGTGAAGGTAAATATGTACGTTTCTATGTATAATAATAAAAGTGTTTGTGTGTGATGCCCAGCCAAATCTATGGCACGCAGCGATCTTAAATTTTTAACATAGATAGACGGAATGCATCTTGAAGTCAGATTTTAAAATTTTGAATTAGCTTTTTAACTAAGCTATTTTTAACAAATTTTTGAATAAAATATTGTTAATCTGGCTTAGAATTATGTTTCTGAGACTACGTGATAAAAATATGCCACATCATCATTGAAAAAAAAAGTGTACAAAATTGACTGTAATTCTAAACCATTTTTTGGGTGGGTGTA
>CABEEJ010000513.1:74747-99891 GCA_901482245.1 Timema douglasi
GGGGGGTGGGGAAGCTTTTATAATTCTTATACCACAGTGGGTCATGGGCAACGTCATGTGGGATCGCTAGCTATAAAATAAGAAAGGAAATTCATATATGATGAGTAACCATACATTGCTCAAAAATAAAAATGCTCATACTTAGTTTTCATAAATATTTATATCATATAATAATTAATACATATTTTCTTAAAATGAAGAGGCTTCTGCATTGATCTCACACTCATCAATCTTTAAGTTCTTCTTTTTAAGAGCTACATATTTAAAATAATAATAATAATAATAATCTAGCTTGGATGTGTACCAAATTGGATTGGTTGGTATTATAGTTACTGAAATGTAAGTATTGAATTAAAATCTATGTTGCTTGGTATCTTTTACATTTACACTATCCTGGCATAACCAGATAAGGATGGACTAGAGATAGCCATAGAGGGTGTGTTTGAAAGTAAATCTCTTTTGAGGGTGAAAGTGTATGTAGGATAGAAAGCAACTTTTATTTTGCTTTTGTGTATTGTCTCTAATTCATTCAACTTACTTTTAAAGGTATTTGTCCATATTATGTTTAGGTAAATTAAATTTTAAGAATAAATAGAGTTGTTTTATATAAGATTGAGGAACATAATATTTCTATTTCTTATAATTTTTTAGGCATTCCTAGTTTATTTACCTTCTATAATTAACTCTAAGTAGTTCACTTGCTCTACATATTTATTAGGTATTGATATCAATATCAATTGTATTATTTCAATCAAACTTTATACACATCAAGGGTCCCTACAGTAGCCAATATTCCAGGTTAATTATTTTTTTATTTGTCCATGGGGCTTTTGCTATACATTGATCACATCTTTTAAAAAAATACCATTTTGTTTAAGTACTTTAAAAGCATCACTTTTGTACCAGTAGACATTAAATTAATGTTTACATTCTTTTATTCAGTGTGATGCACTAAAAATAATTGCCGGAAGCGCAAAGCTTGACTAAACAACACTGAAATAAGCTCAAGGATGTCCTAGTTGTCCAAAATTTAAAGTAAATTTATTTTAACCAAATATTCTGCACATATCCTTAATGCTGTATATTATAAAATGTTGGACATAGAAATGATATATTTGACTAGAGTAGTTGAGTCACATGACTAGAGCAGTTATGAAATATTGTGAGTGATATATATGAGTGCATAGAAGGAGAAGGGTTGGCTTTTGTTAATAATCAAGTGTGTATTATGTACCTTATATACAAATAAATAAAATAATAAAACACAAACATAACACTCAAAAATATATAATTTTTATGTTACTATTTTGTTTTTGCAGACTATATTAACACTTTAACAGAACACTTTATTTACACAAATGGAAGTCATACTTAGACTGATTGCACTATGGCCCTATATTATAAGCTAAACCATAGTGGACTCAAAAAAGTAAGACTTGCTACCATTCAGGGTAAACTGCTGGTAAATATTTATGGACTTATTTTCCTTAAGAGGTTTAAATCATAGTATTTTCTTTTTCAATTTATTTTGTGTGAATTTAACTATTGAACTATTTATTTTTTCTGAAAATTGAAAAATGACACCTGGACACGGGAATTGATGGTATTATCCTCAACTAAAATGCATAATGATAGCTTCGGCTATCCGATTCATATTTATTTTTTATCAATTAGTTCTTCCAGAGTTGAAAAATGTAAATCAATTGTTACTTTTTAATAATACTTTTCCCCTGAATTTTGGGAACCTTTATAGGCCTAATTATATAATAATATTTCATTTATACACGATATAGCTGTTCCAGCCACTGTACCTAATAACATGTTGTGAACATGTTGTTGGACAGAAGTGACAACCATAATGACTCAGTGTTATCTGAGAACACTTAATTACTGTTTACTTTTGAGAAAAGGTGGGAGGGTTCATAGCATGTATGTTATCACTTTGTGTTTTAGTGTATTGTAACAAATGGAAGCTCTGCTTGTTTTTTTTAAACCCTTAGTGACCATGTATAAATATAAAAGGGTGGTTCATACTATAGAAACAAAACCTGACAAAATTACAAATAAATACTACAGTACACCACACAAACTTTATATATCTTTTATCTTAAAATAAAGACATTTACTTATGAAACTAGTAATATTTGTCAAATGAAATGGTATATATTGTTACAGAATCGCTACACAAAATAACATAAATGAAGTAATTTACACTGTTACAGAATCGCTACACAAAATAACATAAATGAAGTAATTTACACTGTTACAGAAACATTAAAGTAACATCTCTTTCCATCAAAGAGCATTACACTCAACTCCATATTCCAAAGTGTTTCATAAAAAAAAATATTTGCTTATGGCTCAAAAAATATTTGTTTTATTAAAATATATTCCATATTAAAATATTTTATTTTTTATAGTACTAAAACTTTACGATAAGTTTTTTCGTATTTTAAATAGTTGCAAAGATATGATAAAATTGGAAATTTCCGCTTTTCTAACTTACACTTAAAGTCATTTTCATGGGAAAACAAGTATCACCATTTTGTTTGTAATGTTAAACGATACCTAGATACAAAATTTAATCAAACCCATTAAAGCAAATTTTGAGAAAATCGATTTTATCTCTTTTTGCCCTTAATTACCTACCCTTAAGTTAAGGGTTGGATATATTATTCCAAAAAAATCCTAGGTGAAACCTTATGAAATACCCTTTATACCAAATTTTAACCTGTCTGGTAAAATTATTTTGGCTCTAGGCCGAGATACAGATGGACATATAGGTATTAAAGAAAAATACTTTTCCGTTTTAGGGGGTCATGAAACATTGACACTTAACAAAAACTAGCAGATTTTTTTTTGACAATCACGATACTTCACTTTCTAAAAAACAAGTAAAAAGAGCAACACATTCCACCAAAGAACATGAATCAAATGACATAGTGTAACTGAAACAGTAACAAAACAAGAAACAAGAATATCTCTGTCCACAAAAGAGGATAACTCTCAATTTATTTTTCAAAGACTTGAATAAAAAGTATATATATATTTGCTCTCAGCTAAAAAAAAACTATTGTTTTTATAAAAATATATTTCAAATAAGAGCTTTTTATTTTTCTATACTACATCTTTACAATGGTTCAAGTTATTTTGAATCTCAAATAGTGGCATTTAAGTTATTCTGTATCTCAAATAGTGGCGAAGATATGTTCAAGTTCACTCTGTAAACTAACCCATCCATTAATCGTTTGCTTACTGGAATTGGCATATCTTTCTACATTTTGTTTTCAAGTAGCACACTTATTTATTTGTTCATAAAATCTTTCTACTTATCTTAGTAAACAGTATTTATCGCCTCTTTGTATGAATTTTGTTACTGCAGCATGTTTATAAAACTCATTTCCAAGTGTGTATGCTATTAAAATTTCTTCATAAAATTCTTTCCATCTTCTCTTGTGCTCTTAACGTTAGAAATCTTTTGTAATTCTTCTGGCTGGCTTACTTATTTCATCTCTGGGTCACAGTTTTCAGAGTCACTACTGTCTGATTCACACTCCAGATTCACAATCACCTCCCTATTCTTTTTTTTAACAATGGCAGGTTTGATTTCTGGACTATTTTATTTTCATGCTCATGAACCTCATCTTTTGTTTGACATTGTTCATTCTTTTCCAGATGCTATATCTCTTCTTACTTCCACTGTGTTAATGGAATAGTAAGGCTGGCAAAGCCATTTTGTCCTAAACTCACTCTATGACTGTAATTGTGTGTCTATCAGTCAACCTGCGGTGGCTTTAAAATATATTTCTATAATTCTTTGGTTCCCAAATTTTTGACCTCATGCCCCATCTTTTGATATTTCAGAAAACCTCAAGCCTGCCCTCTAAAAAAATCAATTTAAACATTCCTTATTTTAAAATTTTGATCACAAATATTCAACACGCACATGTGCGCTCACACACACACAAACACACACACACACACAAAAGTTCTCTGATGG
Source organism: Timema douglasi (assembly GCA_901482245.1). Classification (NCBI taxonomy): domain Eukaryota; kingdom Metazoa; phylum Arthropoda; class Insecta; order Phasmatodea; family Timematidae; genus Timema; species Timema douglasi. Next base: position 78,748 of record CABEEJ010000513.1, read on the forward strand.
GGTAGGCAAGAAACCGTTCATATAGGTTAAAAAACAAGTGTTAAGTAATCCACCCTCATTAACTTTCTCCACACTTCCCTATTCTTACATAATCCTTTCGATTCAACATCCACACTGAATCATACAAGATCTTTTATTCTTAAAACTCTTAATGTTTCTCTTTTTCACACAATCGTCTACAACATTTGGCCATGTCTTACATGGCCTACTCCTTCCTTTTGATCCACGCACGCTACCTTCATATATTTGCTTTATCACGCTATACACACTCATCCTTTCTTCATGCCCAAACAAAGAAACACGCATTATTCACATTTTCATACTGGATTCCTGTTCTAACTGTACAACTTCAGCACTAATTCACTACTTACTATTTCAATAAAAGCTTTTCCACATACATTTCTTAGATTTATCTCATTCTAACTCCATTCACCTTACTCTTGTTTTTCTCCTAACAAACACACACTTCACATCCATAAAACAATGTTGCTGTCAACAAACTTTTATATACTGCAATTTTTCCCTCTTTCGATATTAGTTAATTCTTTGCAATAATCCATATACAGCCAACTAATCTCTGAGATGCATTCACCTGTCGGTCGATTTCCCTATCTATCCTTCCATTTTTACAGAACATTCATCCCAGATACACAAAATTATTCACTTGTTCTAACAGTTTTCCATTTATACTAAGCTAACAATCATTTCCTGATCCTTCTATATCAAAAACTGTCACCTTAATTTTGGAGATCATTTACAAAGATCCATTCTGCTTGTCATCACATTCAAACTATTTAATGCATTCTGCAAGTCATTTTTTCTTTCAAATATTAAGACAACATCATCTGCATATAACAGTACTCTCCAATTCACATAGGCCATTTGTACATCAACCACGTCCTCACAAGCATCCCTCATACATTTATTCATGAATACATTAAACAACCATAAAGACCAACACAACCTTGTCTAACACACTGTTCAATATCAAACCATTTTCTTAAATCCTCATCCACCCAATTGCATGCATTGCTTCCATACACCACCATGATTGAATTTACCAACCATGCATCTACACCATACTCTCTCAGACTTTGCCATAATATTCTCATATTCACCCGGTCCCACGCTTTCTCTAGATCAACAAATGCATAGTAAATTTCTTCCTTACTGTAATACATTTCTCAATCACTTGTGTGCAATGCATATATCTGGTCCATGCATGGTCTAGCTGGCATGAAACCACTTTGCAAACCCCAAATCTTGTTCACAGTTCTTTCTCACTCTCTCTCTCTCTCTCACACACACACACACACACACACACACACACACACACACGCACACACACGCATATACACACACACACGCACACGCATAATACACACATACACACACACACACACACACACTTTCTCTCTCTCTCTGAATTAAAACTCTCTCAAAAATTTTGTCTGGAATTCTCAACAAACTAATTGCTCTATAACTATTAACATTCACTTTTAATGCCTTTACCTTTGAATAAAGTTACAGTGACAGCATTCTTCCAGTCCTTACGAACATTCAAAATCCCAGCAAAGACAATGACTCACTCACACAATCTTGCAAGTAGTACCATGCCCCCACACTTAAGCATTTCACTTGCAATCTCATCTACACCTGCAGCTTTGCTTCTCTTCAACACTTTCATATCTTTAAACACCTCAGTCTCGTTAATTCTTTCACTTATAAAAACATTATCCCTATTTTCTGCTATTTTATCTACGTTTTCACCATATAATTGCTCATAATAATCGCTCTGTTGCTCTCTTATACTGTTTTCATACCAGATCATTTCACCATGTTCATTCTGAATGCCATAGGTCTTTCCTTGTTCTCTTTGTTTTGTTCTCTTTACCATATACCAAAACAGCTTTCTATTTCTTTAAAAATCATTCTTTCTCCTTCTTTTAATCTTATTTGCTCTTTACTCTCCTTTACTACTTTCTTTGCATTCATATTTTTATCTTTGTATACGTACCACACTCTCTTATGTTTTTTTCACTCTTCATAGCAATTGTAAGTTTGTATTCTCCTTTCTTTTCTATCACAGCTTCTTTCATCTGCTCACTTCCCCATGCATCTCTTTTTTTTAAGTTTCCCAACGCCGTATATCCACACACTCAACTACAGACTCTTTTATTCTATTCCAAGAACCTTCTATATAATTAGCATTTATTTTGACATTACATTCATGCAATTTTTCACTTTCCCTTACACATGCTTAATACTCTTGCTGCACTGCTTCCTCACAGAATTCCTACCTGTCACAACTACTGAGATTGCTAGGAAGGGATCCGTTTTACCTTCAGCTCCACCCACACATAGCCCCAGTAGTCTCTCATCATAAACCACAAAACCAATCATTGGTCTCAAATCGTCCCTTTGCCATGTATACAAGTGAAACACTTTGTACTTAAATATGTGTTCGACTTATCTAAATCTTTTTCTAAACACAGAATAAATAACTCATTTCCATTATAGTTTACGCTGTCATCACCATACCTTCCTAACACTCTCTTTGAATTCTCTCTTTGGGTAACCCACTTATCCATTCATATCTTCTAACAAGATAATTATTTTACCCGATTCATATTAAGTTGATTAATATGCTGTTACAAACAAATTTTAATCTAATACAAAAATGGTCAAACAGTTTATCACAACATCTAAAACAACCTATCTTAAGACTTAAAATTCAAATACAAGCCTTCATTGTTGTCATTGTGAAGGATATGTTGCATTTTCTCTCTCCCAACATTTGAGAAATTCTAAGCATAAAAATTAAAGAGTACAACTCTGATCATATTTGACATAAAGTATGTTCCTATTTTACTTATTTTATCTTGTTATCTTAATTTAAAAAAACGTTATTTGAATAGATACATGGAAGAAAACGTCAGGGAGTGAATTCTTCTGCTACAGCTAAAGTGAAATATATCTTATACAAAATTCATCCATTCATGACGCTACCAACTTATGAAGTTTACTTAATTAGTTAGATGATACTGACCGATTAAAATAGTTTTGAAACACAGAACAAATAAAAAATGCTCATGTTGTGAAATTGACTTATGACTAATCATCTGTCTTCCTTATAACAATGAGACATCTTTAAACAACCTCACCCAGTGGACATATAATTATAAATAAAAAGATTACGCATTTAAAAAAAATCATTACAGGGAAACATTTTCAATAGTTTCAAATATATATTTCTTTTACATATTGAATATAGCTTTCCAAATTTAAAGGAGAGAGAAAGGGATCCCTGGATTTATTCCTTGTGATAAGAGAACATATTTTGTTTGTAATTTATTATTAATTTTAAAAGTAATAGTATTAAAATAAATAAATTATTTTTTCACTTTATGTGGGGATAAAATTTGTTTACAAGTTAAATAGATAATTAAAAATAATACATTATTAGCACAATTTAAAAAGATCAACTATATGAAAATATAATTCCATAGTAATTCTTAGCATGAACTTAGGCTATTTTTTTTGTAAAATGGGTCTACTTTTTTGCTATTTTTCAAAAGTTGAGGATGTATAAAACCATATTTTTAACCTCCTACTCTCTATTCACCACCAACAAAATTCAAACTTATCTTGTTACTTTGGATGAGATTATTTTTAAGTCACTGGTCACAAGTAATAGCAATATAGAATATGATTAAAAACAAAATTTATACTTCTTTTATATCTTATAAATTATATTTTTCTATGTAAACTCTGTGTTTAGGTGAATACAAAGACCCTCTCAGTGGTCTACCGATGTGTGGTGGATCTCGACGAAATTCACTTTTGCACTGGTGCCAGACCAGAACTAAAGGCTATATTAATATAGAAATTACAAACTTCAGTTCCTCTTGGAGTGATGGGCTGGCATTCTGTGCTCTTTTGCATAGTTACCTTCCAGAACGAATTCCCTATGACACACTTACGCCAAATGAAAAAAAACGTAATTTTTACTATGCATTTGCAGCTGCAGATTCAGTTGGGATACAAACAAAGCTGGTGAGTTCATATGAATTGACAAACATTAAAAAGTTTCTTGATTTATTTATTTTATATAAATGGGCTAGAAATAATAAGTTAATTTTTTAATTGTAAATATTACAGCCAAATTTTATATTCATATATAGTTTTAAATATCAAGGAACCCTCTTTGATGATCGCATAGTCAAAAGTGTCACTCTCGCAATAGACTGTACTGCCAATGATGGGGAGGTTGCTATTTGAGACCCAGTTGGGTGTACTGAGTGTGGTTTTCCCTAAATGGTTTCCAACTCATCCTCACAAATGTAGGTACACTTCCTCTAAATAAAACCTTCATTCATAACACATTAACATAATTAGTACACAGTGATATAGCCAAACAGGTGGAAAGACACTGTGCTAAAAAAAAATTAGTGTAAAAATTATGTCAAATATTTTTGCCACGAGTCACCCACCTCGGTGGCGTAGTTGGTTAACGCGCTTGTCGTTTTGAGCTCGACTGCTGAGGACGGGGAGATCGAGGTTCGAATCTCAGTCGGGTGAACTGGGGGTGGTTTTTCCTAAATAGTTTTCCACTCTCCCTCCACGCAAATGCGGGTTAACTTCCTCCAATTCAACCTTCCCAATTCCTAATCCATTAGAGTAATTAGTACTTAAAGTGTATAACCCGAATGGGTAGTAAGACGTAGTGCTAAATATTATTATTATTTTGCCACGAATAAATAAATTTAATATTATTTGAAAAATTATATAGGTTTAATGACAACACTATATTCTGGACGAACATAAGGTCTACCAAATAATTATGTAGTTATGTAACAATAAATTTTCCAAGTAAGCCTGTGCGAATACATCATTTTCAATTTTGAATCAAATATGAGTATTGACTGAGTTAAATAGAGACTAAGTCAAATCTCATGCGTAAAAAAAAATTATATTTTAATTTGAATCATATCTCATGTTAATCTTATTTTATCAAGTCAAATCCTAGTCAAATCCCATTCTTAAAAAATTATTGGATTGAATATTTTATTTTAAAAATAAGTTCAGACCCAGATTGAATAATTTATTTTAGTCTTACAATGATAATAATGATAGAATTAAAAAAACAAAAACATTTTAGGTTTATTTAAAAAACTGAAATCAAGAGCACTAATTTCCAAGGGTGAAAAATCAAATAAAGAACACACCAGGTTTTTCAACCATAGTACAAAGGTTAATCAATGTTTACAAAAAGGTAGGCCTAGCTACTTTTTTTAAAATACAAGATATTCACTGTTGCAAGCAATATGTCCCATGTCATTCCTTTACGACTTGGAACTCAAGTTAATTTATCTATTCAATCCATCACACAACTTATTTCCAGTCTGATTACATTAATTTATCAAGTAAGCATGAATTATATATTCAAATCTTGAGTTAAACCCATTGAATCCGAAACTAGGATTTATTTAGATTAGGAATTTCGAATCAAATCCAATTAGTATTAAGATTTGTATTCAAATTCAAAATTTTGAGGGTTCACACAGTCTTAATTTCAAGCAAGTTTGTTTGAACTCAATCTTTTAAAATTTTTTAACAAAATAGTAAAAATACTGGTAAATTTAATAACCCCACACTATGACCTAAAGTTATTTGGAATAGAACACAAAAATATTAAGGATACAGGAGGAAAAGGGTAATGTCCAGTTTTAACTCAAATTAAGTAAGTGCTTTCATAAGACCTTTGTAATGCATTTAGATTATGGTTAAAAGAGGTATCTGCCATTTTTAAGCTAATTAAAAAAAGTATTTCGTTACAGAGTTTGAGATATAAAATTTGTTGTCATGAAAAATGGAAGTAATGGGACTTAGCTCTTTCCCACCTGTTCCTTTCATATTATTCCTAATTTTTTCTATTATTTTGATTTATTATCTGTCCTGGCTACCCCCATGCATGTTGTTTGGTTATACAAAAGACATATGTAGCTCACTTTATTAAATTTATATTCTTACACACATAAGGTAATTACCGTATTATTTTTGTTTTTCAGAAATTATTTACAATTTAACTATGAAAGCTGTGAAGAATCTAGAAAAGTTAATTTTATTATTTCAAGATTATATAGAACAGATAGCTTAATATATGTAAAAAATTAACATTTAAGAAAATTTGACTACATTTCTTAAGTAAAAATTCTCTATAATTTAGCTTTGTGGTTGAATATTGCAGTACGGTCATACTTGAGGTACACAGTTATTTAAAGGCTTAACTCACTCCTTTATGATAATTACCGAGCAAATGTTTCTTTGGGCTAATGCTTTAAGGCCTTAAAGGCAATAAATTGGACTGCTAATGATGGGGAGATTGAGGTTTAAACCCTGGTCGGGTGTGCTAAGGATGGTTATTCTTAAATGGTTTCTCAACCTTCTGTCAAACAAATGATGGTACATTTATTCTAATTCAATCTTACTCATCTCTTTACCATTAGCATAATTATTATATAAGTATATAGTCCAAACAAGTACACTAGATGTCATATCCGAGGGAACTTCATGGCTACTATAGGGAAACAGCGTTGTTATCTCTTGGTTACATGTGGCCAATCTTCCTTTAAAAATATAAGATAAATTTTGCATCGCTGGTTTGTTAGGTTGTCACTAGCTACTTCTTAGCCCAGCACACCACCTTCTGACATAACTGACAATGAGGTGATTTAACAACAGTTAACTGAGAAAGAGCCAAGATAAAGCTTATTTTCTCCATAAGACCTGGAGCTCCCTCAGAGGTGATATTTGGTGTAGTGTGATGTGGCGACCAAAAAAATAGAATTATTGGGAACTGAACTGTTAAAATTTTAAAATAAAAATATTTGGTTAGCTTTGGCACGTTGGCTTTGAAGTGCAGAAACAAAATTTGTATTTAACAAATGAACTTGTTAGTTGGATCTTATTTTTGAAATAAAATATTATTATCATTCTTTTCACTTAAGTTTTCATGTAACCATCTCACAAATAAAATAAAAAGATCCAGCCTTGACCTGACTTGCAAGAAAATAATAATGGGCCATGTGTCATAATATTGCTGGTAATATTACAACGATATGTGTACAATCTTATTCCCTGTCCCCTAACTTTACATTTATCCAACCCTTTCCCAAACTCTCATTAATTACCGGTCTTTTACTCCTTGCTTGGTTACATGAGTGACTATTGACAAACAAATGATGGTACATTTATTCTAATTCAATCTTACTCATCTCTTTACCATTAGCATAATTATTATATAAGTATATAGTCCAAACAAGTACACTAGATGTCATATCCGAGGGAACTTCATGGCTACTATAGGGAAACAGCGTTGTTATCTCTTGGTTACATGTGGCCAATCTTCCTTTAAAAATATAAGATAAATTTTGCATCGCTGGTTTGTTAGGTTGTCACTAGCTACTTCTTAGCCCAGCACACCACCTTCTGACATAACTGACAATGAGGTGATTTAACAACAGTTAACTGAGAAAGAGCCAAGATAAAGCTTATTTTCTCCATAAGACCTGGAGCTCCCTCAGAGGTGATATTTGGTGTAGTGTGATGTGGCGACCAAAAAAATAGAATTATTGGGAACTGAACTGTTAAAATTTTAAAATAAAAATATTTGGTTAGCTTTGGCACGTTGGCTTTGAAGTGCAGAAACAAAATTTGTATTTAACAAATGAACTTGTTAGTTGGATCTTATTTTTGAAATAAAATATTATTATCATTCTTTTCACTTAAGTTTTCATGTAACCATCTCACAAATAAAATAAAAAGATCCAGCCTTGACCTGACTTGCAAGAAAATAATAATGGGCCATGTGTCATAATATTGCTGGTAATATTACAACGATATGTGTACAATCTTATTCCCTGTCCCCTAACTTTACATTTATCCAACCCTTTCCCAAACTCTCATTAATTACCGGTCTTTTACTCCTTGCTTGGTTACATGAGTGACTATTGATGACTACTGATTGGACATTGATTGTATGTGGCCATACTTAAAATGATTAAAACTTTTTAGTCAGTGTTGTGGTCATTCATTTAATTCATGATGATGATGAATTACATGACAGACCACAACAGCGATTCTCACGAACTAAAGCTGTATTAAAAGGTTTGTGAATTTAATCACAAGAAAAGGGTTAGATTCTGAATTTTACTTTAAGAGCAATAATTAATAAATATTTACTGTGTGGACAGAATATTATGGTTATATATTTTTTATCAATAAGTATTACTAAATAAAAAAGTCTGTTAAAATAAAAATGTTAAACCATTTTCTTCACATTGCAACAAAAGTCTTGAAGTTACAATATGTGTTTCAGAATATGAGCCATATGATTGAATCAGAGCGACCTGACTGGAGAAAAGTGATGCCATATATTGTGGCCCTCTACAAGCATTTTGAGTCCAAATAAAGTGTGTTGATGGAAATAATGAAAAAAGACTGCAAAGGAAGACTGAACTGTTCCTGTTCATATTTAAATGGCTGTTCAAGACATTTAGTATTACTATTAAAAATACAAACGTGCTTAATTTATCATTTTGGCAGCTAAAATGAATTTTATAAACTTTTTGAATACAACACTTAAAAACAAATAATATTATATATTTGAACTACCTTACATTGTTTTAAAAGTGACAAAATAATAAGATGATTAAATTTAGGAGTGTGTAAATTGTTTTCTAGTCATCATAAATTGTGAGCCATCGTATGGTGAATTGTTTTAACTAACTACTAAGAGCTCGGTGTGTTATATTACTATTTATGTTTAGGCAAAGTTTTTTCTTTTTTTCTTTCTCAGAATACAAGACAATTTTATTGGTCCTATGTAACATTAATTTTTATATCACTATCCAATAATGCCAAATAAGGTTCTCATTGAATTGTTAAAAAATATAGTCTTTGATTATTAAAAAAATATATCATTTGTGATTAAATTGTAATTTTTTTATTTGTACCATTTTGATTTATTTATTTTTCTGCAGCCCCCTACGCCCACCTTTCTCCTTTTGAAATTGTTCTTGTTTATGGTCCTGCCTGTGTTGTAATGTATTGGTTTGGATTAATCTAAATTATGTAAAAAGTCATGGATGAAGGTAAATTTTTCTTTAAAGTAATATAGGTAGAGTATCCTTTTAAGATTCATCCATGAAGAAACATGCGCTTCCCAGAAAATATGTGAAAAGGATGTCATCCCTAAAGTATATTTTTTATACCATCTTTCCTGGTAAAAGAACAACTGCGTTGNGACGCCATTTCTCTATACCAATAAGAAGCTAGCCTTCACAAAACCTGTCGCCAGGACTCTTTCTATTAGTTAGATTTTACTCTGTTGAAAAGGGGAGAGAAAGGCAAGGGGTATGTTATATATAAACCATTGTGCGTATGTTTAAGGCATTGAGGATGATCTCCGGGACCAAACATCTACACAGAGATCTCGCTCACGCATAAGTCAGTCCAGTCCGTCTAACACATTATAAAATGTAAATCACATCAGTATCACAAGTGTGCAGTAATATAAAACATTTAATTGAAATATGTACAAGTAATATTACAGGTGTAATTTAAATAAACCGTGTGTGAAATAATTAATTATTAATATACCGATTTAATTAGTGCTCGAACACGGGGCTATAGACAGCTGATTAAACGGTATCTTATCCGTACAGTGGTGATAGGCGCTCGATCACGGAGCTTCAGACAACCTATAAAACATCACAGCATATATCAAGGAATTAATCCGTAGTGTTTCAATCGACGCCCAAAGCGGGGCGATTGATTCCAACATTCTTGCCTTAGAAAGGGTCTTCTGAAAAGGGCTGAATCTTTTACTATCTAATGTATGTATACTATGTATAATAATAATATTTAGCACCGCGTCTTACTACCCGTTCGGGTTATACGCTTTAAGTACTAATTACGTTAATGGACTAGGAATTGGGAAGGTTGAATTAGAGGAAGTGAACCCGCATTTGCGTGGAGGGAGAGTGGAAAACCATTTAGGTAAAACCACCCCCAGTTCACCCGACCGAGATTCACACCTCGATCTCCCTGTCCTCAGCAGTTGAGCTCAACACGACAAGCGCGTTAGCCAACTACGCCACCGAGGCGGGGGATATTCAATTAAGATAATGGCAAAGTAGTGAATTTTCTTCTCTACTTTCATCTCCATTGCCGCAGTATACTTAAATAATTGATGGTGGGGGGGCTTTGGGGTGTTTGCCGGTTATTCTGGCTTGTTTTAGTTGATGATTTTGTCATTAGTCAGTGAGTGACAACTGTAAAAACTGTTGATCTAGAAATTTATTTCTATAATTTCTATCATAACTTCAGTGTGTACTCACAAAGGTTGACTTGGCTCAGATGAAAAACAAGATTTTTCTCTATCATACTAAATAGAAGACAGGTTTGTGTTCTGCTACTATTCCTTTAGAACTGTGATAAAGCCACTTTTGCATAGTGATACATAATAAGTTTTGTTAAATCACTGCATATCTTGAGGTATTTCCTATGACCTAACTTGCAGATAATGCGTATGATTCTTTATACTATTATACAGCTCAAAGAAACCTTTCTGTTGAACTTTACCGTGCTTCTTGCCATGGTCTTTTTTTGTTCAACAATATTTGTAAATTTTCTTGTTGTAAACAATCTTATAAGACTAAGACATGTTGATTAGTTACTTGTCTGAAAAGTGATGTTCATTGAATTGAGAGGATGAGTTGGGGGGGTGGGGGGGGCGGGGTGTTGCTGGTAGCTGAACTATTGTGTTCGGACTTTTATAACAAACAATTCGAAAGTGAGTTGTTTAACTTGAAGTGCTGTTAGCACTGAGAACTGCAACTAGTGATCCCCAGTGCCCAAGGACTAAAACCTGGCTCAAGGAGTGCAGCAAAACACGATGTAAGGCTGATTATGTGGTATATACCTTGTCTGTGGAGTGTGGGCTAGGGTCAACATAAAATTAAAGTCCTAAGGCATAGCTTTATAAAATTTAAAGATCACATTTGAACAAAATCCATCAAACTGTTTTGGACCAATGCCTCCACATTATTGAGTTCAGGAGTGCATACAATTTAAAGAGTCATCATAGTTTCAAAATCAGAAATTTACACGATTTAAATATTCTCTCTTTATTAGAGAAAGTAAAAATAGAAAATTTTCCATTTTACATCTCTAATAAGAACCCAATTCTTGTTTACTTATTGGTTAGTATATTATTCAATATATTTTTACATGTCATGTGTTATTTTAATTGACTTCATCTATTAACGTATCCTTTTCTTGGATTGCTGTCTTGCACAAGAACCTTATAAATATAATGTACAAACATTTTTAGTCCCAATAAGATTTTAACCCTATAGGTCCTTATTAAAGTTGCAGGTTTTTGCAATATTTTTTTTTAATGTGGTGTTTTATAGAAAAATTTGAATTGCTTTGTTTTAACACATACTTTGGGGAACATTAGACAGCTTGTCTAATAACATAGTCAAACTTGAAAACACTTCAATATTTAATATCAACACAGATGTTGAAAATCATTGTAATTACGCCACTGTATGTATGGAGGGAACCACAATTCATTTTAAATTAGTTTAAAAACTACACCTAGACACGAGAATTTAACCTGTTACCTTTTGGCTTACAACGCAAATGCTCTAACACTGAGCAATCGTGGATTGGTCAGGTGCTTGGGGTCATTCTTCACTCATAACCTAACGCTGAGTCTGTGATGGATGTGGTGGGAATCGTCGGCTGCATTTGAGTGACCAATACTTTTTTCAACTAATTTGAATTAGTTGAAATGTCCCTTCTATACGGACAATGCCATAAATACAATGATTTGAAGCCTGTGTGTTGATATTCATTGTAATTTCGCTTTAAATTACAATCTTGTATTGTCTTTTGGCAGTATAACAGCCCTCCCGAATTGCAGATATGTGGTATCTAATAGCGTGCTGTATTTTTGGTCGCTCATAGGTTGATTTCCATACGCCCATCACGGACTCAGCCTTAAACATAATTTATTAACGAGTATAGAATAGGTATTTTTGTGGAAGGAAAATAATTTTACTTCCAGCAATAGCTTAGAGTATTTTCAGTTCAAATTATACTATATAGTTTGTTAGGTTCTGTTTGGGACTGTCTAGTGTGACTCATAGGTGAAAGTATGCTCTTGGCAGAAGAGTAGATGGTTCTCCCTTCCTTATGCTCTTGCATGTCTTGATCTTGGCCATTGAGGTTGGTGAAACCTGCTTTATTGGCCAAATTGTTTAGGGCGTCACTCTTGTGTTAGACTGGCATACTAATGACGGGGAGATCGGGGTTTGAGTCCTCGTTGGGTGTACTAAGGGTGGTTTTTCCTAAATGGTTTCCCACTCTCCTTCCACTCAAACGCGAGTAGATTACCTCTAAAATAATTCCTTTCTCATCTCTACAAAATTTGAGTTTTAGTTTAGTTTAGTTTTATTGATTGCCACACCAAATACATTTTCATGGACTAAAGAATAGTACAAATACCAACTATAGCCCCATTCGTGTAGATATCATATATGCGTATAGCCCGAACAGGTGCTGTGATAAACTAGAAGTCAGTGTGTTTGACGCCCAAATATTTATCGAGTGTAAATTTCTAACTGTTAAATCTAGTGAAACATTGTATTGATTGTAGTTTGTATTGTTGAGCATCGATAGTACAATTATAATCAGTGGTATAGTTGATTTTTAAACTGAAATCAAAATATCAGAAGAGTTTTTTTCTCTTCTACTTTATTAAATAAATTACTAAATAATAAAATAAAATATATAACTGTATGGAGATGAGATATAGTTATTTAATTGCTAGGTGCAGGGACTAATAACATAATATGTTGTGTAGTGTCTGTCTGTAATTATGTGTATTATATCTATAACCAATTTCCTTCTTCCCACTTAAGTTTTTATGGTAATCAGCCCCGAGGACTGCCATATCTTTAGAGACAACGGATTACAATCACAGCGGCTGTCTCTTTTTTAATAATCATTCACGGAGGTATATTTGTTGGTCAGTCACTTTATTTGGTGGTGTGTAACACTGTTAAGTTTCTTCTGCTTCGACTATGTTAAAATAATATTAGTAATAGCATAAAAACAACTGCACAAACAAACAAATGATGGTACATTTATTCTAATTCAATCTTACTCATCTCTTTACCATTAGCATAATTATTATATAAGTATATAGTCCAAACAAGTACACTAGATGTCATATCCGAGGGAACTTCATGGCTACTATAGGGAAACAGCGTTGTTATCTCTTGGTTACATGTGGCCAATCTTCCTTTAAAAATATAAGATAAATTTTGCATCGCTGGTTTGTTAGGTTGTCACTAGCTACTTCTTAGCCCAGCACACCACCTTCTGACATAACTGACAATGAGGTGATTTAACAACAGTTAACTGAGAAAGAGCCAAGATAAAGCTTATTTTCTCCATAAGACCTGGAGCTCCCTCAGAGGTGATATTTGGTGTAGTGTGATGTGGCGACCAAAAAAATAGAATTATTGGGAACTGAACTGTTAAAATTTTAAAATAAAAATATTTGGTTAGCTTTGGCACGTTGGCTTTGAAGTGCAGAAACAAAATTTGTATTTAACAAATGAACTTGTTAGTTGGATCTTATTTTTGAAATAAAATATTATTATCATTCTTTTCACTTAAGTTTTCATGTAACCATCTCACAAATAAAATAAAAAGATCCAGCCTTGACCTGACTTGCAAGAAAATAATAATGGGCCATGTGTCATAATATTGCTGGTAATATTACAACGATATGTGTACAATCTTATTCCCTGTCCCCTAACTTTACATTTATCCAACCCTTTCCCAAACTCTCATTAATTACCGGTCTTTTACTCCTTGCTTGGTTACATGAGTGACTATTGACAAACAAATGATGGTACATTTATTCTAATTCAATCTTACTCATCTCTTTACCATTAGCATAATTATTATATAAGTATATAGTCCAAACAAGTACACTAGATGTCATATCCGAGGGAACTTCATGGCTACTATAGGGAAACAGCGTTGTTATCTCTTGGTTACATGTGGCCAATCTTCCTTTAAAAATATAAGATAAATTTTGCATCGCTGGTTTGTTAGGTTGTCACTAGCTACTTCTTAGCCCAGCACACCACCTTCTGACATAACTGACAATGAGGTGATTTAACAACAGTTAACTGAGAAAGAGCCAAGATAAAGCTTATTTTCTCCATAAGACCTGGAGCTCCCTCAGAGGTGATATTTGGTGTAGTGTGATGTGGCGACCAAAAAAATAGAATTATTGGGAACTGAACTGTTAAAATTTTAAAATAAAAATATTTGGTTAGCTTTGGCACGTTGGCTTTGAAGTGCAGAAACAAAATTTGTATTTAACAAATGAACTTGTTAGTTGGATCTTATTTTTGAAATAAAATATTATTATCATTCTTTTCACTTAAGTTTTCATGTAACCATCTCACAAATAAAATAAAAAGATCCAGCCTTGACCTGACTTGCAAGAAAATAATAATGGGCCATGTGTCATAATATTGCTGGTAATATTACAACGATATGTGTACAATCTTATTCCCTGTCCCCTAACTTTACATTTATCCAACCCTTTCCCAAACTCTCATTAATTACCGGTCTTTTACTCCTTGCTTGGTTACATGAGTGACTATTGTAGAGTGTTGTTGTCCAAGTATTGTATTCCTATTTGTCTTTCACAGTATCAAATAATATAGTCACTAGAATTTTTGCACAGCTTCACTCGCGTTAATGTCAGTTTAATCCATATGTTCATTAAAACAACGTTTACAACCCTAGGTTTTTAAATTTATTACTCAGAGAAGATATTACGCAACTTATTAGGTAGAAATTATCAATATGAAGATTTAGAGCTGAAAGATGTAGCCTATCCTCAGAATCAAAAATGCAACGCAGTGTAATTATTTCTGTTTTAAGATTATACAAACAGAATATTTGTATTAATTGAAGAAAATAAAATAACAAAATTTAAGGAATGACATCTTTGTAAACGACATTAGTGATTTGTATCATCAAAAGCGAGCAGTTTCAGGTTGCTGCTAGAAATATCACGGTAACACACCACACATAGTTAACCATGAAACACTTGCTGTGGAGATCAACGCCTACCATCCTCAGGGTTTGTTCTTGTTCTGTGTTGATGGTCATCACACACCAAAAATGATACAAAATTATATGCATTTAAACTGGAAGGGTAGGCCTGATGAAATCATGAGTAGGTGACCTGGCAGTCTAGGGGTAAGGTGTCGGACTTCTGTGCTGGGGTCCGAGGTTCAATCCTCGTTCCCGGCACAGATTTATCTGATTACCAAACCCTTCCTTCACCTCTGACAATACATATTGTGAATGTGGGGAGTGCCAGGCGTCCACCGTGGTTCGAATTCCACGTTAAACTGTAGGTCCTCCATTTCATCTCACAATCACCCTACCATTACTCATTAGTGTAAGTGCGTATAGCTCGAACGGGTAGTAAGACGCAATAATAATAATAATAATAATAATAAATAATAAATCATGAGTATTCTTCATATCACAACCCATTTTCAAGTAGTGCAACCAATAATGACAGTTGCCTTTATGATTTAAGTTTTGCAGACTGTTTACCTGTAAGAGTGTCTCAATACTCAGTTTAGGTGTGTCCAAATTAGGCAGAAAAATTATGGATGCTCAAATTTTAATTGAAGAGCGTGAATGGATAAACCAAATTGACTAAGGGAATTAAAAAATTAGACAGGCTAGTGCTTATGGACATGTAAGTATGGTATGGCACTTCAGACTGGTCTACTTCAAATCTTTTCTCTTCAACCACACCCTAGTTAGTTAACATCTCGCAGTCGTATTAACACCTAGTGTGTCTCACAACGACTTGGTTTGTTTGTTTATTAATTGTCTTACAAATAATCAATATAACGGCAATTATCAAAACTTTTGTTTTCCATAAGTTTCAAATTTCTTCATCTTCTTTAATTCGTTTTGCAGTGTCCATGATTATGGTATATTAAATACCAAAACATGTTGGAAGAATATAATTCATCAAGTTTCGATTGGTGATATCAGAAGGAGTAATGGGACTTGGAATAAGATAAGGCTTGGATTTTATACATCACTTTAAAATTTACATAATTTTTTAACCTAACATATTTGACTTAAAACCTTGTTTATGTCCACTGAATATTATATTCTTCAAACCTTGAACAAGAACACATAATCACTTTATTTCTATTTCAAATGGCAGATGTTAACCTATAAATTCTAATTTTATAATTTTTATATACAACATAATTGAACTTTAAACTTTGTTTTGTGCTTACTTTATGGTATCCTTGTTTTGTAACACATTTTTAACATGTAATACTTGTATTTTGAACTTGTCGTCAACTTATGATTTAGTTCTGTTGATGATACTATATTAATAAATTTAAAATTTTTATATTTGACAATTTGTTGTTCATAAGAAGCAAATTATAAACAATTCTTTTAAATTTTAATGTCACTTAATATATCTACCAATATTGAAACTGTCTAATTCATTAAATCACAATTTTTCTATATTTTGTTAGAGTATTTTCCAGGGCATTCTATCAAGTCTTGACTTTAATTATCAATACTCCTTACTTTAAACTACTTTAGAATGTTTTATAAAATGTTAAAATACAGTAATTAATACCAGCCTATTCATTTTTGGAAATAGAATAGCTTTCTCCTGAAACCACAAAAGAGGCTTATTTTACATAAGACGTATAGCGAGATGGATAAAATGGACCAATATGGAATATCCTTGACAACGGTGTAAATATGGAAGTTATTCAAGGACACCTTGCCTTCGTGTCCTGTGAGTACTTCATTTACGAGTTTCAGCAATATATCGAGAAATAAGTCTAGTTTTTGTCTTCACACAGGCAGATGCACATGTTGGTTGAAAAGGAAAGTTTCACAATGTCTGGGCATATTCAGGATCGTTTAAGGTAGGCGTTGACCTCATCAGCTTTAGTGATTTGGAATGACCTGTAGAGTTTGTTGGGTCTTGTGTAAACAATATGGTGACACCTATGTCTACATTGTTGTTTATGAAGTCTCTCAAAGTTCTATTTAGGTCTTAAATTTATGTCTTATGCGATATTGTACTCTATTCCATAATATAACAGATAATCTTTGCAGTAAATTTGATGTGAAACTTTGCTTTGATATGGTGCACACAGCGATTTGGTCATTAGAAAAATGTAAAGGTAATTTAAATGTCGCATATGTTGTTGTGCCCCCTTTTAACAAATTAGCGGTTATATATGAATGTCGCATGCACTGTTATGTCCCCATTTAACAAAGTAGCGACTAGACCCGATGAAGCCACTGCAAAGGAAACATTGCTTCCCTCAAACCTGAGCTTAACCAAAAATAAATAATGGATTATAAAAGTATTTCCTATACCTCCGGATGAGTCTTAAAATAACATTTTTCCCACAGGATCTTGAATACTTACTTTTATATTTATGGTTTGTGTTCAATAGAAGCTTGTTTATATTCAATGTTTGTTATATAATTGGCTGGTCGTTTGTTGTCTCTCTCAAATGGTATCTTTGGAATGTAAATCCATACGAGTTGTTTAGTATAAGAAGACTCGAATCCTTCACGGTCTTGTCAGAGAGAAACCTTACAATTTGGTTGGTTTGGTCCAACCTTAATTAAAGCCCAAAGTTTCTACAGATTAAAATGATCTGATTTTATGTTCAGTATCCTTTGATATGCTTTTCCTGTTGGTGAGTAAAGTGGGAGAGGATCTGTCACGTGAAAAATATTAATGTGATGGAGGGCAAGTATCTGAATGAGGAAGAAGGTCGACACAAAGCTTTTAATAAAGTACTTTTTCAGTGGAAGTCATCCTCTAATAAGAGTCCCAGTACTTTGCAAACTATTTTTTAGTATGCGTGGGTGACGTCATTCAGGGTAGGTAAATATCCAAATGAAGTTGTCCCTTTGACGACATGGAGCCACATTTTCAAATAATAGCATACTGTGTTATTCGGGTATACAGTGGATACCCGGCGAAGGGTGCACCCGTCACTACTCCTAGGGGTTCCTCAATAGAAATACCCTGTCATGTCTGTCAACGCAGCTCTTTTAAAGCTATTTGCATAGTTTTTGCTGCATAAACAGAGACAATCAAGTAAAATAAATGGTACGGGACTCCACACGGACTTTATCGCTCTATTGTTTAAAAATTGAGATATTTACTCAAAACTTGTATTACATGTGAATAGAAATAATATACTCTAGCAAACCCAAGAATAAATTGCACCATACCTATGTAAAACATTTTTTGAGTTCCGGAGTAATTTTACAATTTTATTTTTAAAGAACTAATGTCCTCATTTGTATGATCGGACCAATAAAAATAATCAATATTGGGTCTACAAGGGTCAATACTGCGTATTAAAATCTTGACTTCCAGTTAACATCTTAGACATTTTATTAGGTGTTGCACATCTTCATGTCATCGCATTGCTATTAAATTCTTCATTTCTAAATTTTGACCAATAAAAAATGTAAATATTGACTATTGAGTCCAAAATGGAGATAGATCATTGTTGTACAAACATTTCTCCTAAGGGGTTTAAGGGAAAATAACAAACTTTTTGAGAGACTTACTTAAATTTAATTACCTTATGGCATTGGAGAATTATTGCGTTAAAACTTAAGTAGTATCTCTTTACAACTAGGGCTCACAAAATTGTATTAATATATTTGCTAATATCTCAGAAACTGTTGGATTGATAAAAATATATTTCATATAAAAGTTTTTTTTATTTTTAATAGTACTACAATTTTGCAATGACAAGCTATTTAGTATTCAAATAGTTGCGGAGATACGGAAATTTCAGCTTCTGTAAAGTAACCTAAAAGTCATTTTAATGGGGAAATGAAAATATCCAGTTTATTTATAATCTTAATCAACGGCTAGATACGAATTTTAATAAAAATCGTTAAAGTCGATTTTGAGAAAATCAATTTTTTATCTTTTCGCCCTATCTTAAACTACTCTTAAAATTGTAAGTCTAAACGGACACACAGACGGCATTGCAAATACCACTTTTTAGGACCTTTTTGTGTCCAAAAAGTTAAAAAATATAAATATATGTGTATAGCATGAAAGTTATTGGTTTTATAAAATTATGATTCGAATAAAATATGTGTATTATAAATAGATCTACATATTTGTGATGGTAAGTAATCTCATATCTCAAATAGTTTCGGAGATATGATAAAAAATAATAATTTACGCATCAGACCGGAGCCGTTAAATTAATTTTGCCGAAATATTGAGAGTAGCCAATTTGTTTGGAATATTTATAAATGTTCAAAAATGAAATTTAATCAAAATCGTTAGAGCTGATATTGAGAAAATCAACTTTTTCTCTTTTTGCCTATCAGTAAACTACCCTTAATTTTAGGCTCAGATACCCAATTCCAAAAAACACCTCGGGGCAAGCCAAGAAAACCCTAGATACCAAGTTAAACCTGATCGGTAAAATAGTTTAGGCTCTAGTTGGAGGTACAGACAAACACAAAGACAGACGGAAATTCAAAACCCACTTTTTCGTTTTCGGGGGGTCATGAAACGTCTAGATTCATTAAAATCTCGAGTTCAATTTTTTTGACGATCACAATACTTTCTCTACATGTAAGATAGCGAGAGAAAGTAAAAATCCTTTTGGGCTGTGTACCATATGCATGGTTACACTTGCATGCAGTTGTGGGTCATTATTTGAATCTGGAATCTCCGACTTATCACCGAATCTATATCGTCGGGTCTGATTTTTTCCCGATTTCATAACAGTAGCTGCACTTGTGGCAGTTCTCGCTTTTGAAAATCCACATTGTACATAAAACACTTGTATTACCTTTAACTTCACTGCTCAGCTCCTGGGAGAAATCGATAATTTTTAAATAGCTTATTGCCTTTCTAGAGTAATTCAACATAACATTAAAAATATCACAGTCAAATCTATTGAGTGTTTCTCTTGTTATAATCAAACATATACTTACAGATACTTATTTATAAGGATCTTTGAATTCAAAACAACTAACTTAAGTAAAATATGATTTCTCTTCGGTTTTACTATAGAAATGTATTATGTAAAAAGGTTTGGATTTGACAATCAAGTTATATCGATAAATAATGAATTTTACATTCAATAGGAGAAGTCATCATTGATCACTCGTTTTAATACATAATCTATAAATAATATTTTTTTAAAGTTTGTTTGTATGATCAATAGCCTAAAAGCTTCCCGGTAAAATTCTACATAGTAATAAAGAAAATACATCACAATCATTTAAGCGATTCTAGAAATGTTAGGAAATAGGCATACAGACCAACACACTGTTTTATTAATAGAGATAGTTTGCAGTCATGTTAAAACAATACTTTGATAAACTACAACTTATTTTATTTATTGAAAGTGATTTATTTTAAACTGAAAATTTTCTTTGCTTCCATGATTATAATGTATTACAGTACAGTACTGAAAATTGAGCAATGAGCATTTGATAATAACTGGATTGTACACAAATCTTGCAAGACCTGGAACAACTCATCTTCAATTTGTATATAGCATTAAAAACACCATTTTACATAATACCCCTTTTTGGATAGTCTTTATTGATTTGTAAGCCACAAGCATAGTAAAATAAATTATGTCGGGACACAGTTTTCATACAAGCTCACAGCGTTGGGCCCAATTGGAAAAGCGTTTGGTGGTGGTGGAGAGGGAGTGTTTTCTTCCGTTATCCCCTCCCCCTAGATTCCAAAAAGTTTAAATAAAAGCTTAAAATATTAAAACATATGCAATACTAATTTAATATGGAACATTAATGATGTTTTGAATTAATGGGTTAAAATACATTCTAAGACCAGACCTAAAACTTGATATACAATTAATGATTACCGCTATTCACACATTAAAATTGCCACCACTAAAAATCAAAATTGTATGAAGTACAGAAATAAAAGCTTCAATA